>JARVJO010031042.1:0-10441 GCA_031762555.1 Cynodonichthys magdalenae | reverse complement strand
GTCTGGGTCTCTCTGCTTAGGCTGCTGCCCCCGCGACCCGACCCCGGATAAGCGGAAGAAAACGAACGAACGAACAACAGATAAATAAATAAAAAACATTGACACTATAACAGTATTTTTATATACTTCTTTCCTCTCCAACAAGCAAAGTTTTATGACATTACTATAAAACATGATCAGCTTATGTCCAGGAATCACATCGCATCTATACGAAGTATTCACCCCCTCGATGACAAGATTTCTGGATTAAATGAGCCCCAGAGTGACAAACACAACAATAAAACAGTAAGTGACGTTTATTTACAGGTGATAAAGGAAGCAGGGATCTGTCTGTGGAGGAGAGAAGGGCGAGAGTTGAGGAATGGGTAAGATTCAGCTTTATCCAACAAGTGTCTGAGAGGAGTCCTTCCTTTTTTTTCTTTTATTTTAGATGTGGAGAGGATGGAGATGATCCAACAAAGAACCAGAGAGTGATGTGGAGGCTTGTGGAAGTGGGCAGGTAGCAGGCGAAAGAGCAGATTCAAGAGGGTTCACAATACCAGGTAAGTGACTCAGATAGGTGATTTTAACACAGAAAGACTCAGGTTTGTCCACAGAGAGATTTCAGATTAACTGTGGAGTATAAACACAAGGAAGGTGGTTAGCTAAAAATTAGGCTTGTTTTTTTTTGGTCATAGATCTTAGCTGTCACAAATACCAAATCTTTTTAATGTTCCAATGCTGACCAGAAGTCTTCCTGAAGCTTCAGTACCTGCTGGAGTCATCAGGTGGATCTGCTGCAGGTGTGAAGCTCTAACTCCACCCTGCTACCCAAGACAAGGCTGCAAAAAATCAGGTTTAATTGCCACACAGAACCTCCAGACCTGAATGTGTTACACTTTTATTGCTGTTTTATAATCAGTCATAGTCAGTATACACTGGCCTTTTTGAAAAAAAAAAAATTAAGAAAATAACATAAAATATACAGTAAATTAGAACAAACTCTAGAGACTCAGATGAAGTCAAGAGACTGTAAATGGACGGTACTTATAGCACTATTTTGGCCACCAGGCTACTCAAAATGTTTTACAACTCAATGTGTGCCTTCATTTACCCATCCACACACACAAATATTTGTTCTTCTAGCCTCATGGGGACTTTGCATTGACTTCCATTCATTTACTGGTCATTACTGTAGCCCAACCTTGATCCCCTAGACCAGTGGTTCTCAATTCCGGTCCTCAAGGACCACTATCCTCCATGTTTTAGTTGTTTCCCTGTTTTTTTTAGCAGGTCTTTAAGTTCTGCAGAAGCATGTCAATCACTGATTCATTTAAATCTGGTGTGCCAAAGCAGGGAAACATCTAAAACATGACCTAACTTCACAGGTACATACCTGACCTAAAGTCTGACCTAAACTCAATTCACACCTTAAGTGAACTAATGATAACCTTAACCCACCAACAGTATTTCCCCAATGGGGGCTGGGCTTTTGTCCCCATAAGACACAGTGGGTCTTCACCAGGCTGTGTGTGCCAGGAAAATGGTCTAAAATTGTCTCCACCAGGTAGCAAACACATGTACTCACTCTCTCTCTCTCTCACACTCACTCACTCATATATATATATATATATATATATTTATATTATTATTTTTTCTAGGGGTTGCTTTTTTCCAGGTAAGAACAGGAGATGATTTCATCAGAGTTGGTTCTGATGAGGAACAGAGAGCCAGTAGTTCAGGGAGCTCACAAGGAAACTACAAGAGCACAGGTGAGTACAAAAGGTTGATCACAAATTCTAAGCAAGGTTTTCTCAAAGATTTGCACATTTGTATGCTGAGGTCAGCTTATGGCAATCAACAGTCTGACAAAATCTCATGATTCAACTCAGCCTTAAGTAGAGAGTGGAGCAATCATCAGGGACAGCTGCTTCAGGGTAGGAAAGAGTTTCCAGATGACTGGGCTGCGAAAGCAACAGTGATTAGAGAGGAAGGTGAGTCACCTGGTGCGGGAAGTTCTCCAGAGGAAGAAGTTAGCCAGGAAGAAATGAGAGAGTGAGAGGGCTGAAGAGAGTACACAGCAGTATAAGGAGATACAACATATGGCAAAGACAGAGGTAGTACAATAGGCTGAACACTAAAGGTCTATACATGCTTCGTCTGAACTGCCAAATTTGTCTAATTGTTGCAGTTGAATGAAAACTACACCATTTTGTTCTCAGCTTCTAGTCTTCCACCCCGTCTTGTCCCCCCAATATGAGAACTTTTCACCCTCCTCCACATAATATATTACTGTGTGATTGGTCAGAAGTTTGTGGGCATTTGTTTATGCTAAACAGCAGTCGATTGCTCACTTCCAGAATCTGTATAAAGAAGCAGAATTTTAAAAAGATAGTCAAACAGTCAAAAACTCATGGAGATAAAACAGACGCGCACCAAGGATTCTGTCGGACAAATAACGGCAGATATCAGGGGGACGACCCTGTGTGATGTGTAGCACAGTGGGGTTTCCCAGGAATGGTGTGTGTCTCAGGGGCTTTGAAAGATGTGTGTGAAAACAAATATCAAACAACCATGTGACTGTGCATCGACTGTTCGGCTTTGAATGGAGTATAATGGGCCCTTAGGAGACAGAGAACTTGTATTGAGGGGTGAGACAGAGAGATTAGAATGGAAATAATGTGCAGCAGATTAGATTTGTTAAAGATGGAAATTATAATCTGACCAAGTCATAAGATTTTTTTGTTTAAAATTTAAAAAAATAATAATTAATGTCTAGGAAATTGTTAACTTCTAAAAAAAATTGTAATAATTTTTTCAGTTTCTTCAGACGGTGAGAAATATACTAATTTAATGGCTCGGTTTATTAAAGTGATTTCATTATTCCTGCTGGATTTTTAATTTTTATTTATTCCATTTATTTTATTCCTAGAACAAAACAATCTATATGCAGTGTTTTTGTTTTTCAAGCAGTATCAGAAGAAACTGGATAAACATCAAGAAGAGTCCTGACTTAGGTCCTTCCCAGAGAGACCTGCACAAAAAACCTTACAAAGAGATATGACCAGGAGACCAGGTTTTGTCTTCAAAGCAAATTTAAAACACCTAATAGACCAACTATTTGTACATTTAACACAAATGTGTGATTTTTCTGACTTCTGTTGTAGAATCTGTATTCAGTTTGTAATTATGTCTTAAATCCATCAGATCATGAAGTATTTTCATTTGTAAGTTGTATCAGGTTTGCTTCAGTATTTTCTTCCTCACTGTGAGACCCTTCCTTTGCTTCCTGTGATGAAAATGTCCTTTCCTCCTCCCAGTGTCTCTGTCTCCATCTCTCTCTCTTTGTCTTGCTGTGTCTCTTCAGGAAGCAGAGGGTGCGTTAGGTAGCTAATGGCTGGGGCCCTCTTATTTCTCCCTGCCTTTAATGTGTTACACATACACAAATGGACTCCTTCATGCACACACACATACACACACAGATGGACATGTACACACCTAAATCCCGCTGTGACATCATGATGGAGTGTCAGGTGCTGCTGGCTAATTTCTGTCATCGTGTGTGCGTGTGTATTGTGTGTGTGTGTGTGTCATGCAGGAGAGGTGGAGTGAATGGGTATGAATACTAAACAGCCAGCTAATGATATCTACTGAGTGTGTGTGTGTGTACGTGCAGCAGCTAGTTAATGACATCTATTTTCTTAGTGAACAAACCCAGTGTGTGTCTCTGC
This sequence comes from Cynodonichthys magdalenae, assembly GCA_031762555.1. Taxonomy (NCBI): domain Eukaryota; kingdom Metazoa; phylum Chordata; class Actinopteri; order Cyprinodontiformes; family Rivulidae; genus Cynodonichthys; species Cynodonichthys magdalenae. Next base: position 6,731 of record JARVJO010031042.1, on the reverse strand, counting down.
AGTAGCAACTGCTGTTTTTCACCCTCCCTTTTAACTGCACACTGACACACACACACCTAGGTAGAATACACACATTATGATAAGCATTTATCATTCAGGCAGCATGAAATACAAAATGGTGCTACTGAGATTCAGTGTCTGTTTTTAGTAGGGGGTTGGGAAAATGCACATAAGTGGTATCAGGGTTTAATTGTAGTGTTTTGTTTTTTAAAAACTGTTGGAGAAAGAAAACTGTTTTTTCTGTTCAACTAGGTGGGGTCCTTATGTTTGTAAAGGTCATAAATAAAAATACAACATTGCTTGAAGAGACCAATATAGGACCAAAACTGCTATAATTACAAATAAAAGCAGAAATATGTTACTGGACCAATAAATAAATAAATACACATAAAATACACCAATTAATTAAAAAAGTAGAACTCTACTTCATGTTTAATTTAACCTCTGACCTTCATATTTTTATTCATCAAGCTTAATTACAACAAATTATATATTTTAGCTCATGTTTGTTTTGTATAAGCAAACCTTATATATTTTGTTGTGAATTATTTTTCCTCTATAGTAACTCTCTATACTGTAGGTGCAATATAGCTGGATAGTTATTTTTATTTATTTATTTTTGAAAAAATAAGACATGAAAACAATCAGAAATTAAATAGGATCATCAGCCTAACGACTGATTGTTAGTTCCCTGATAGTCAGATCGACTGGTTATTTCTCCTCACAAAAATGGTTCCTTTACTCCTCTCAAACCAAAGCTCCTCTCTATCAAGGATGAGAACATTTTCATCCCTTAAAGAGTGACCTCTGGCCTGAAGATGAGTGTAAACTGCAGAGTCCTGGCCTGATGAAGTAGCACGTCTGTGCTGGCTCATTCTTTTGAACAGTGTCTGTTTTGTTTCCCTGATGTATAATTGATCACAGTCCTTCTGACACTTAACAGTATACACAATATTACTCATGGGGACAGGATCTTTGGGGTGAACCACTCTTTGCTGTAATGTGTTTTGAGGTTTTAAAGCCACTGGGATGTCATGTTTAGAGAATCAATGTCTCAGTTTCTCTGAAACTACTGCAACAAACAGAATGACCACTGGTCTGGGTTTGGGGTCCTCCTTTTCACTTGGTGGCTGGCTGGAGTCCTTTTTGTGTTTCTTGTCTGCTTTTAGGAAAGCTCAGTTAATACCCACAAGGCTGTGGTTTTCTGGAAAATGGTCCCCATGATGTAGCAAATACACATCCACACACACTAACTGTGTAACTTAGTAATATTTCGATGAGGTGAATCCAAAAATCACATCTGTTTTGCTATATCAGGTCAACTTTTTGAGTCATAGGCAAATCTTGATTCTGTTCACATGCATTTATTTATTTTCAATTTTATTTATTTCACATTGCAGAAATGAAATTACTTACTTATTCAGACTGCAAGTTAATGAGTGATGTCATCAATTGCGAAACGTCATTTAGCTTAGCTCAGGTCAGCATTTTAGTAAGAGTAAATTGAAAAGCCTCTATATTGCATAAAAACGAAATGGCGTATTCTGTTACATCTGTGGCAAATACACCCTTGTGCCTAACAGGAATCCAGTCACAAGTTTCATAAGCGTGCACATAATATGCAAAGCATTCACCGAGTATCTGCAGCAGTGGACAAAGGGCAAGAAGAGGATCTTAAAAATCAAATTCAGATGAGAAATTTTACTAAAAATCAACCGATAATGTAAAAAAATGTAATAATCCATGATGGATGTTAGTTTTGGATTCAGTTGTGGATGTTTGTAATAAATCAATTGTCAAAACACAAACTATTTTCAAAAATGTTTTTTTTGTAACCCTGTGTAATCTATAAATAAACAAAGCTGAAGTGATGATGTTTTACCTGTCTGTCTGTGATTGTTTACCGTGTGGCCACAAGATAGTTATTGTAGGCATTTCCATGCAGAGATTGTTGATTGTTTACATGGACCAGTTTAATTTTATTTTATTTTATTTTAATACAGGAATGAATGACATACTTCAGTCACTTACATTACTTCAGTCACTTACATTACTTCAGTCACTTACATTAGCATGAAGTCTAAGTCCAATAAAAGCACCAGTTTCCTGTGACCCAAAGACACAAATAAAGAAGATGGATGGATAGATGTGTGTCATTTATAAATAACAGTGTCACTTGAATCAGCATAAAGATTAGCTGTTTTCTACTTCACTAACCAACATTTTTATCATCATTTATTTTCAGCAAATACTCCCTTTTGTAATCTCTGTGCCACACAAGCATATGTGCACCACTGTAGCCCCTGGTGTCACGACCTCTGACCTCCTCAGTGATGTCAGTTCTGGCAGAGAGGAGTCTGTGTGTGTATGTGTGTACTTGTTTCTGCTACAGCGTGAGGACCGTCAAATGTTTTTAACCAACAAAGTGAGGACATTTTGGGGAGGTGAGGACATTTTCCTGGTCCTCACAGTTTTTGCAGCTCTGCTGCGCTCCTCTAGTTAGGTTTAGAGGTATGGTGTGAAATAAGTTTTGGTTAGAGTTAGGAGTAGACTAGTAATGTGTGTTTCAGATGTGAGTCTCAGCTTTGTGTGTGGCCCCTTTACACACAGGACTTGCTGCTGCCCCATAATCAGATTGTCATGTTCCTAATGAAATTATCAGAGCTTTATTCCAGATTATGGATGATGCAGATTCTCCCACACACAGACACACACTCAGACGTACAACAGGATTCTTTATCTGTGCTTATTGCTCTTAAATCTACATGTCAGGCACAAAGACACTGTCAGATCAATGCTTCCTCTCTGTTTCACAGTGACTGGTTCAGGATGTCATTCATCAATAACAGTAGCCTGAGAGAGAATGACCTTTGACCTTTGGAGAGGTCAGCTCCCAGAGGTTAGGAGGGCTGTTGGTGGAGAAGGAAGGCAGTCTGAAATCTGGCCTGAAACAAGTGGGTTCTGTGTGTTTTAGTGTGTGTTTGTGTGGTGGGGGGGTTAAGCCTAAAATAAAGCTATTTGCAGTGTTTTGTATGCATATTTTTTTTGTTCCTAAAACTGTCAAAAATGTAATTATTTAAATCTACAGATTCACTTCATAAACAAACTTACATGTGTATTTACAGTTGAAACCAGATATTTACATACACTATGCAAAAAGACACATATGCATTGTTTCACACTGACGTGAAATCAAAATAAACTTTTACCATTTTAGCTCAGTTGAGATTACCAAAACCTTTTCTTTTTGCTAAATGCCAGAATAATACAAGAGAAACAAATTTAAGGTGATTTTTGTTACTTTCTTCAAAGTCAAAAGTTTAAAAACACTAAGATTACAACACCTTTAAACAATTTTGGACATTTGATGTCATGTCTTTGAAAGTTTCTGATAGGTTTATTGATAACATCAGCATTAATTAGAGACACACCTGTGGATGTAATTTAAGGCACACTTGAAACACAATAATTCCTTGTGTAGCATCATGGGAAAGTCTAAAAACATCAGCCAACATATCAGGAAAAGAAATGTGGACCTGCACAAGTCTGGTTCATCTTTGGGTTCAATTTCCAGATACCTGAAGGTTCCTTGTTCATCTGTACAAACAAGATGGGACTGTCCAGCCATCATACTGCTCAGGAAGGAGACAGGTTCTCTGTCCAAGAGATGAACATGTTTGGCCTGAAATGTGCATATGAATGAATGAATGAATGAATAATACTTTATTGATCCCAGAGGGAAATTACAGTTTGGAACAACCCATTCAAGAGATATGAGAGACAAACAAATATGGGAGAACAGGTACCCCGTGTCCTGCAGCCATAGACCCCTGCACAGAGCAAGAATCAACATCATGACAGAACATCATGAGGCGGCGCTACCCTTAAAAGAAAAAAGAAATATTAACAATAGGATATAATATGTCATAATATGTCCTCTTTTCAGGACATAATATAAGGTACAAAAAACCTGCACAGAGCAAGAAAGCCTGCAAAGACAGTGATTTAAGGGTGTGTAAATCTGAAGCCTTGTAATGTTGTTCATGTTCATGCATCTTTGCGTAAGACTGTGAAACAAAGTCCCCAAGCTCCACCTGCCATAGTTCCTGAAGGGATGTTGAGTTCGTCAGTTCAGTCTTGACTACTCTTGGACACCAGCTCACAGCTGTAAGTGGGAAGAGGGAGGTGGGGAAGGAGGGTCTGTTGACATAAATTCCAGGAGAGTTTAATCCAGCCTTCAAGGCCACGTAGGGGTGCCGAATCATCAGCCAAACATAAAAACAAAACATAAAAGAACAAAAGTAAAAGACTTGCTAAAGCTGGTTTCATAATCCACAGTGAAGCAAGTTTTGTATGGGCTGAAAGACCACTCTGCCAGGAAGAAGCCATTACTTTAAAAGAAACATGAAAAGCCAGATTAATGTTTGCAAATGCACACAGGGACAAAAACCTTAATGTTTGGAGACATGTCCTGTGGTCTGATGAAACTAAAATTGAACTGTTTGGCCATAATGACCATTGTTACATTGATCATTATGGCCATCGTTAAGCTGTGCTGTAGAGAGCATCTTGACCAGCTGCATCACAGTCTGGTACAGCAGCAACACCACTATGAATCGCAAACACCTGCAGAGAGGGGTAAAAACTGCTGAGAAGGTCACAGGGACTTCACTTCCCTCTCTGCAGAGTATCTACCACTGCAGAGTCCACAGGAGAGCAGCTACAATCACTAAAGACCCAACCCACCCTCAGCAGGTATCAGGACACTTACCCCCCGGACACTTTGTCGCTGTGTCTCAATTCATGGGCTGGGTCCTCATGAGCACGTAGCCCAGCTGGGCCACATGGGTCACATCCTCGCTGGGCCGAGTGGGCTTCTCAAAACTGTTGTGAAATTAGTTGCTCTACCCTTCGCCTGACATTGGCTTTACATGAGTTTGCGTGACCACGCGCTACCCCGTTACCATAGTGATCAGTTTCATTTCACACTTAAAATGCATTGGTTCGTGTATTTACACGTCTTTTTACTGGAAGATTAACTTCAAAGTTAAAACGTTACACATAAATAAATAAAAAATATAAATAAATTGGGTTTAGCTCCAGTATCAGCCCTTGTAGTTGCATTTTTTTATTTAACATCTTATTGAAGCAAAAATTGGCACATTTCAGACTGTTATCTCTTACACAGTTCACTTCAGCACACTTCAGTCTATTACACTCTAAACACTGATAGTGTTGTTCCCTTTCTTGATGTTATTCTCTCTAGTTGGTCTCTTTTTTTAAATGCGATCTTTTATTCAATCCCTTATTACTTTGTTAGAATTCTTTAAAACTGAAAACACCATCCCAACTGTGAAACATGGGGGTGGCAGCATTATGTTGTGAGGTTGTTTTACTGCAGGAGGGACTGGTGCACTTTACAAAATAAATGGCATCATGAGGAAAGAACATTATGTGGAAATACTGAAGAAACATCTCAAGACATCAGCCAGGAAGTTAATCCTTGGGCGCAAATGGGTTTTCCAACTGGACAATGACTTGAAGCATACTGCCAAACTGGTTACAAAGTGTATAACAAAGTCAATGTTTTGGAGTGGCCATCACAAAGTCCTGACCTCAATCCTATTGAAAAATTATGGGCAAAGCTGAAAAAGCATGTGTGTTCAAGGCGACCTACAAACATGGCTCAGTTTCACTGGTTCTGTCAGGAGGAATGGACCAAATTTCCTGCGAACTATTGTGAGAAGCTTGTGGAAGAAATCCAAAATGTTTGATCCAAGTCATACAGTTTCAGGTCAATAGTACAAAATACTAATGAATGTATTTAAACTTTTGACTTTGAAGAAAATGATAAAAATTGCCTTTAAAAAAGCTCTTTCTCATTATTCTGACATTTAACAAATAGAACATTTTGGTAATTCTAACTGACCTAAAACCAGAAAAGTTTATTCTGATTTCACGTCAGTGTGGAAAAAATGCATATGTGTCTTTTTATATACAGCGTATGCAAACTTCTGGTTTCAACTGTATTATGTTTGATGTGTCTGATATGAGGCAACTAAAGGTAAAGTAAAAAATGCCAGTAACATATTTTCATTATTTAACTCACTTTGAGTGTTAAATCCTAGTTAAACAGGAAAGAAAGAGAGATGACATTAGTTGTGGAAATGCAGTGTAAGTTCTAAGCTGAACGACTGCCAAAATTTATAAAAAAATTAAACAAATAACCATCTGTTATTCAGTAAAAAAAAACTGAATTTAGTTAAATCTGAGTGATGAGAAAGGAAACACCACACAGTAAAACAAAGGTCAAACAAGTGGACCAACCGTTTTTTATACATTTATTGCTTTGAGATATTGTTTAGAATTCAGCCTTGTTTGTTCATGTTTGTTTGTAGTTATCTCTACTATTATGTGTTTTCTTATTTACTTTTTTCCATAGAAACAATGTATGGACCAGTAAAACTGTGTTTTTTTCCTTTCCTATTTTCTCAAACCTCAGACATCCTGTGCCTGGTTCTGGTTCTGCTGGAGGTTTCTTCCTGTTAAAATATGAGTTTTTCCGTTCCACTGTTACCAATATGCTGCTCAGGATGAAAAACTGTGATGCAGTGAAATTTCAGTGCAATCTTCTGACTTTTCAAGATAGATGTTTATTAGGGGTGCAACAATACATGTATCTGTATCGAACCGTTCAATACAGTGCTTTAGGTTCAATACACCCTTGTATC
>JARVJO010031041.1:0-10448 GCA_031762555.1 Cynodonichthys magdalenae | reverse complement strand
CTCTGGCTGTGGTGTCCTTCCTCTTCATCACCTGTTTAGTGGTTATTATCTCAGTCAAAATCTACAGATGGAGACAGGAGCGGTTCTTCTGTAAGTCCAGTGGGAATCTCCCCGTCATTCCTTATTACCCGCCCCTTTACACAGACGCAGGAGGTGCTGGCACGTTGAAACAGGGATTTAACTATGAGTTTTACGGAACTACTGACTCCCGAATGAGTGATGTTAAATGTCCCAGACCATTTAGTCAAAACACTCTAACTGTTGACCAAAGTGCTTCCAGGACAGTGCCAAGACACAAAGCAGAAACAGAGAATGTGCAAACAGAGGTGAGATTATAGACGTGATCAAAACTGTGTGCTTCTAAATGTTTTGTTGTTGTTTGGGTTTTGTCAGGTTGAACATGATTAAGTCACATATTTATTTTTTGTCTTATTTTGTCTTATGATGCTATATCCACTTTGATTAGCTATGGAAACTATCTGTTTTAAAACAATTTCACCCTATATCTCAGGTTGTACCTGTTTATAATAACCATTGAAAATATTTGTAAAACAGCATAGCTGGCTGGCTGGATGCATGACTGGATGGATGGATGGATGGATGTGATTGTTTTGGCCTAATGTTATGAAGTTGATGGAATTTACTTCTAAGGGACACTCTCCCTTTTATTAATTATCTCTTTACAGTGTTATGTATATCAGAGGACGCAGTTATCATTGTCTAGAATCCATGTAAAAAAAATGCTACACTTCATCCCTGTTAAGGCCGCACTAAATATCCTTCCATAAAGTAACACAACCAACCACTGCACTAGTTTTTTCACTGACCTACTTCTCCCCCTAACACCATACAGCATCAGGCTGCAAATAGACATAAAACAGAGAATGGAGTTCTATTTTTGACTCTAACAATATAACATATTTTAAATCAAATCTCAAACGAAAAGAGACATGTTTTATTTATCAGGGTAAGGTTTAAATCTGATCAAAATGGTGAGATAACTCTTGTTTGGATCATACTGAGGCTGTGAGGAGGAAAAGCTGTGATGATGATCATGAGGAGAGATGCAGAGGGGGGGAGGGGGGAAGAGGCACGTTGTATCCAGCACAGTCTCACCAAGCCTGTGCAGCGTTTGTGTTAGTGATGCTCAGCAGCCATTTTGAGCTGCAGCCTGCTCTGTTTACTGAAAGAGGAGGAAAAAAGAGGAGTTTTGCATGTGGCATAATGATTTTAGACTGTTTACTGACTGCAGTGTGTAGGATGCAGATTAACTGAGATTTCTTTATAAATATGATGGAACTGATAGAGACGATGTAGACAGAAAGGGAAAAATAGAGGAGAGAGATTTAGTTATATAACAAAAGGGAGGTCAGTAATCAGGATAGAAGCAGTTTGAACAGAATGAAGACACATAACTGATCTGGATGAGAGTGAAATTAAACTATAGTTTCTCCACATGCTGACATTTAAGACTTTCTGTTTCTTAAAGTCAGCATAAACATTTTGGGTTTCTTTTATTTTTGGGAGATAATGAAGCTGATTCTTTACTAATAGCTCTGTATTATGCCATGCAATGAGGAATGGTTTTTTTCTTTCTCTCATCAGATTTGAATACTGTCTTACATCTTTACTGTCTTCATTTTTCTCAAGTTCAAAGAAGTCATGACTGGGAACTAACCTGCATGGCTCTTGGGTGATGTGTCATATTTTATGTGATGTGCAGTAAAAAAGAAAAAGACAAAATTGAAAGGTGACACCCCACCCCCCCAATCCCACAAACAGTTTTATTACCTTTCTTTAAACAATTATGTTAACTGTTTTCCAGTCTTTTATGATAGGGGTTTTGATTCATTGCCACACTGTGATCACAGTTATCTTACAGGGGGGGGGGGGGGGTTCAAATGTCTCATAAACACCTTAGTAAACAACAAAACAGTTTAGCCTGTTTAGACTTTTTTCTGTACAAGTTCAAAAACTTGTTTTAGCCTTCTCTTGTTAAAGAAATCAATTTGAGATCATCGGCAGCAGCAGACATTTTTAGTTCTGAAAAAAAAGGTTGTTAAATTTGCTTTTGAGCAGAACAATCATAAACAAACAAAATGTTTATGTTTCTCAGCTTGCTTCATGAATGTCTGGTTCTCCTGTCAGAGCTGTCTGTTTGAGCAGCTGTGGGTCCGTATTTATGCCAGTGGGGTCCATCGGCTCTTTGTTGTCTGTGTTTTATGATGTGGTTAATGTTTACACTGTAAGATCTCTTTGTATTTTTGTTTACAAGTCAAGCCACGTACAGTGGGAAAGCAACACGTGAGTTAATTCGCATTAAGAGGATGTTTCTCTCCTTGAATTGTTTAATCATAATAGCTTCAATATTCTCTCTCTCTCTCTCTGTTGTTATTGCTATTGTTTAAGACAGCTTTAATTATGTTTGCTTGCTTGTTTGCATAATGAAAAGATTTTGGGAAAAAAAGGTCAGTTTCAGTCTAATATTTACCTTTCATTGTGTTTTGCACCTAGTTCCTCCCTTTAAATCTTTGTCATTGTACAGTTATGCCTCAAATATAATATATATTTTTTGGTTTGAGCTGTAGTTATATAATATTAAAAAATGTATATTTTAGAACAGGATGTTGTTTGTGAGCTGGTGATATTTCAGAGGTTAAATTGTGAAACACTGCAGTTTTCAGTGCAAAACTTTTGATGTGGTTTGGTGTCTTGTTTAGGCTTTCAATTAAAATCATTTTAAATATCTTATCATGAAGCACTATTTTAATAGGAATATGTGACAGTCCTCACCATTTTTGCGTCTTGTCAGAGAAAATAGATGAACATTGCTGTTGTAAACAAGTTATTTTCTTTAAAAACTGTCTGGCTGATGCTCAGCCACCAGCCTTGGTTTCCATCAGTCCTCCTTTTTCCTCCTGATCTCATTTTCAGCATCTCTCCCCTCCCCCTCTCCAGCTGCACCACTCTGCTGCAGAGGAAGAAAGACACATAGAGAAAAAGAGAGAGGAAGGCTGTCAATGTAGGGCATTTTGTCCTGTGTATAAAAATAAGTTTGCCCTGTAGTGTCATTTTATCCCTGTGTGGACTACTGTGTTTGTGGGAAAAAGAAACATCTTCTTTGTGTTGCTGTTAGTGCATTTATCAAGAAAATACTTGGTACCTAGCTCTCAGTTGAAAAGTGTTTTCTGTATGAGATTTTAACGTGTGTGTGAGTCAGATCATCATCTTTTATATTTTTGTCAGCTTTTGTCTTTGTCCTCCATGTTGTTGATGTTGCTCTGATTTATTTATTTATTTATTTTTTTCAATCACCCCAGCAGCTTGCAGGAAGCAGGGTGGGATGCAAGCAGGGGAGGTGGGATGTGGTGCCATAGCAACAAGCTGACTCACAGTCCAGACTGTACCACTTTTATGGATCCACGGGGGTGGGCAGCCTCTGAAGTGTGATAACTACACGTGTTTGCTGAGACTGAGAAGGCAGGAAACACCCCTGATTTGAGCAGGTTTTCTGCAGTGTCCTCGGATCTGGGCTGTCTGATGATGGAGAAGGTGGGGGAAGTGGGATGTCATGGCTGTTAGTGTTTTTTTTATGTTTTAGTTTATGATGGTTATATTTATTTCTGCTTCTCCTGGTTTAGAAAACAGATCCTTAGTGCATTGCTTTTTTTGCTTATCAGATCATAACAAAAAACAAATGATTTCTCTTTGTTTTGTTTAATTATTTATTTATTTTTGTCCTCTTGGATGACCTGATTTGCGTTTGAGCAATGCTGTGATTTATAATACTTAAAATGGGGGTCTAAAGAGTATGCATCATCTACATTTTTGTTTATATTACAGTAAATTCTTTTAAAAAAAAAGCAGCTGATCCTTTGTTTTCTTCAACAACCTTACATTTGCTCTTACAAAGACTCTCCTGTGTACCTCATTTGTGGCAAGTATGATGCCACAGTCTAAAGAATCGCATTAATACTAAATGTATTTGTCTCAGGCCATCGCCTCGAGGCCCTCTGCTGTTGGTATTAGGGTAGTGGGTTTCTGCAGCAGTGCAGTACTTTAGGTGGTGATTCATACACAGGTTGTGTAATCAGCGTTTCCATCATTTGATTCCTCTTGATTTATAAGCTGAGGTTTAAAATGATTTGACTAAACAGGGTAGATGCATGTTATTTCTTCTTGAAATGGGAGATGTTTAATGTCTTTATTTCTATTGGAAAACATAATTAAATATATTAGACATGTATTATTATCCAGTTTAAAAAAAATCACAAAAGTACTTGATACTTTGGTAAAGACTCCACATGACTTTCATATTTTGTTTCACTTTCTGGTATTTTTTTTATATTTATGATCATTTGTCAGCAAACTCAGTAATAATTTTAAAAACATAATGTGACAAAAAACATACATGTTAGTTTCCTTCAGACCCAAGGCTTACCTTGTAAAATAGATCTGTGAGCTCAATTGGAATAATCTGATTAGAAAATTATTAATAATAGTAATAATAGATTATGTGATTTTGTTTTCTATTGTTATCTTAAAAGCACTTCATTTGAATCGTGTACCTGAACACTCATTCTTACTACTTCAACTATATTTGGCATTTCCTGTTTTTGTTTTATGTTTAAACAGTTTGTTGAATTGTACTTTGGTAAATTGTATATCAAGATCCTTTATAACTAATATGTTTTTTTGTTTGTCTTATTTTCTTTCTTTTCTTTTTTGCCCACACTGTTTTTGAAGCTGAAAGAAGCACACATCCAACAGCACATTTTTCTTATTTTAAGTACAAAATCATTCAACTAATAGTTCACTTAAACATATTTACTAAATCACCAGACATATTCCTGACTTTCTTTGTTGTGACTCTCATGGTAAGTATACTGTTGCCCCCACACTCTGACAGTTGACCACCAATCTAACTTACTTTCTTTTCTCTCTTGTGTTTATCTTCCATGTGTCCCTTCTAATGCATCGTTCCTGTTTCCTTCCTGTCTTCTGTTAAATCCTGACCTACCAAATAAGGTAAGAAATAGTTTTTGTGTTTATAATTGAATGTATTACACAAACTTCATGATACAAACAGACAAACATCACTGATGCACTGACATCATCCTTCAGATCACAATCACAAACTGTTTTATAACCATTGTTAAATACTGTCACTGAACAATAGCAAGAACTCATTTTTTCCACACTTCATACCTGTTCATATATCTCACAAAACATACACAACCACACAAGAATATTTCAGTTGGACACTGATGGCTCAATTTTATTAACTTTGAAACATCCAAGTGCAGTTTGATGCTCAAAACATGAATAATTGTTGGTGTAAAATGTGGTGTTGCAGTATCCTTAGTTCCTGCTTATTATAATGTGGACATATTATACAGTTTACAGTTACAACACAAATTCTTTAGAGATGCACATTTTTTAGGTCACCAAAGGAATGCATATTTGAACTGAACACTGATTCACAGCTCTTCTTACTAACAGGATTACATAGCTTTAGAGAAGTATTAGCAGTGAAGACCAGCTGGTGAAGAAACTTGTGCCCGACTGAAGTGGCAGAGCAGGCTGTCCTGTCCTGTACTGAGGTTTAGTAGAACTCAAAGTGTTACATTTTGTTTATTGAGTAAATAAACTGGATACAAAGATAAAAAAAGATGGTAACCATGATTGTTAGAGCTCCTCCTTTTACAGACAAACTGAGTCAGACATAGTCAACGTTAAAGTCCAAGTTTAAATTAACTCTTTTATTGCTGTTTGTTGTTTGTTATAAACACAATGATTGCAGTAGAATGAAAATGTTTAATTGTTAAACTGATAACTGTCCACTAAGCTTCCACTTTCCTATGTGCACAACTCATCACATCAACTACTCTATAAAACTTAATTTAGAAAATTCAGCTTTTAAGCATTAACAAACGATGCTGTGCAAAAGTTTTACACCCCTCTTAACTCCTTTATCTGTTCTTTTTTAAAGAGTTATTGAATTATGTTTTTCCAGGTTTTTGCAAACCTTTTAAAATTGTATTTATTAAACTTTGGCTGCTGTTATCCTCCTTGTTCAGTCTTTGATTCTATTCATGACAGCATGTTGTGTGTTGTGTGTACTTAAGGAAGTCGAAGTGGAAGACAAAAAAATATTCAAACCAAATAAAATATCAATTTATTGCTAATGTATCTATTTGTCATGTTTCTTACATGAAAAATCTTAAAAAGTTTAGCTATGGTCTGTGAACTTTAGATTATTCAGTTGATCATCTACAATCAATCTATTTTTTGTTTTAAACTTTTTGGGAATGATCTTGTTGAAACTAAAACATAATTTCATAGTGAAACGTATTAATTTTAATAGATTAACTAAAGAACTGGGAACACATTTTGTCTTTGTGATAGGCTGCTGGTGACAAATATGCTAAAGTTCAAATAGATAGAATATGTTTTTAAGTTGGCTGTTATGTGTCAACACATTCCTGCTTCATCCTTTAAAAAGATGAACTTTTATATGCCTGAATGATTTTTAAATCAGAGTTTAGTGTCTTTAAAAACATGTCAAACAAAAATGGTCTCTGCAAATAATTAGTAACAAGAAGATGGCCAGACAGTGTTTGAAAGCAAAAATTATTTAAGACCTTTCAGAAACTAATAAACTTAGAGATCAAAACTATTTAACATTATTTGAAGGACTGTTGACTCGAGGCAAAACCTGCAAAATTTAAAGGATGATTCAAGATATTTGCATAAGACTAAATATTATTTTAACTTTGTTCATCCTGTATTTTGAGTCTGTCATCAGTTGTGTTTTATTATACAAAGATTATAACAATACAAACATTATATGATAAAGTAATATCCCATCACTAAATGCAACCTGATTAAAAATGTAAATTTAAATCAGCACTGTTTTTAAGTTCACCTCTTTAATATATAGGTGAACAACATGTATATTTTGCAAGATGAGGTGTTTTTCAAGGAGCTCTCACATGTCAGCTGTCAAATACCTGAAGAAACTACATATTTAATGTAAGTCAGTGTTAATCATTTACTTATAAACATTCTGCATATATAAGTCTGTTTTTTCTCTAACTTTTGAAATAGATTTAAATTTAAAGCAATTTATGATAGAAATGTGAGCAATGACAGATAAAATTGCATGTTGCAGTATTTTTTTTATATTTCTGCAGTTATACACCTCATTCTACAAAAGTGTGTTTTGGGACAGGCTCCAGTCTGATCAGAAAGTTTCATAAACCTCAGACTGTGTGGCTCAAAGCTAAATTAATGAATTGGATGAACTGTAAATGTATTTGCATCCATCAGAACTCAGCTCTGTGTTACTGAGTGCAAACGTCAGACATGGAAATAATAATATTTAAAGCAGCAGCAAACTGCAAATTGAAATAACTCAAACCTTTTAATTTAGGTGAGTTGAAAGTCCCCAACATTTTCATTAGCTGTGTATTTTGAGCTAGTTTTTGGTATAGCTGTATAAGTTCAAACTGTGTATGTTTTTTTGTTTCTTTCCTCTCATAAATAAATACATAAACATCTATAAAGTTGAGGCTGGTTATTTGTCCTGCTGACTGCAGTCAGAGAGAGCATCCGAGCCTTTCCTCCTCCTCTGCACCAGCATCACTTCACCGCCTGTGTGGCGCTGTCCACATGCTGTGGTGCTGAAATCAGCTCCAGGCTGCTCCCCCTCCTCTCTTTCTCTGTGTGTATCTCTCTCTCCCTTACACACACACACACACACTGCTCTCCACATCTCCCTCTGCTGCTCATCTTTGTCTACAGATTCTGACTATTTGACAAACCGGAAATGTTGATCTTTTTTTTTCCCCCTAATAATCCTGTATGTGTTACTCTTGTATTTGTTTCAGTAATTTGAGCATTTTTGAACTATAAGACAATGCTGTCATGGTAGAATATATAATCAATAAATGGTAAATTATTATGAAAATAAAAGTAATATGTATGCAACATTATTTTTTGTTAATAAAATCTAAATAATGCGCTTTATCGTCACAAATATCTGTGTTAGAGAACAGATTAGGCAGGCTGCAGGGCTCTGCGTGTCTCTGTGTGTGGCAGTGAGAAAGCAGGAGAGATGGAGGCAGAGCTGCGCCTCCCCATCCCCTTCTCATTTGCTCCACAGACCTCCATACGGGCATTTCACGTTGGCCGCTGCCCCAGTTCTTAGCTGGGAGCCGTGCGTAAAGCTCTGAGGACGTGATGACGCACGTGCGAGTTGCACTGTCTTTGTCTGACCACAGGAAGGCAACGAAGAGCCTTGTTTTTTCATACATGCTTTTCACACACATGCAGGTGCACAAAGGGAAGAGAATGGATTGATCACCACAAATCATGACATTATTATTAATACAAAGAGCATTTATTTTCTTATTTATGCAACACTGCATTCATACTTTTACTGACCATGTAAATAAAACCTTAAAAGCTTTTGTATAAGAAGTGCTTCCATAATTTGTCACTCGTTACCTATACATATATAAATACATACATGTTAATAAATTAAAATCTAAAAATATATAAATGGATTTAAGTTCGCCTTTACATACAGAAGCTTTTACAATTTTATTTGTAGAACTGTTAAAATCACAGTCAAACGTCACTGTTCTGGATTGCCACGATTAGTGGAAATCACTCTGCCTCGTGCACCAATAAAAGCCTGAGCTGTACAAAGAGATCTAGTCTGTCTCAGAGAGCCGCACCAGTCTGCAGGCGTAACAATGTTCTGCAACGGAGGAGAGGGATGCACGCGCAGACACAAAGCATGACTCTTCCTTTTATATGTCGAGCCCCATCTTTGGATTATAAACCTTTTACATTTCAGTTAAGAAGCTGGGAAACAACATGGAGGTGTCTGGACGTGGAATAAGACGGATCAAATTGCCGATATGGCAAGTGTTTCTGTGGTGGCATCATTTCTTTCTCTTGTGGAGTACAATAGAGGGGCAGACCCGCTACAGCATCCCGGAGGAGCTGAAACAAGGGTCTGTGGTGGGGAACCTTGCCAAAGATTTGGGTTTGCTTGTGTCTGAGCTGTATCGGCGTAAGCTGAGGATCACTTCCGAAGCCGGTAAGCAGTACTTTAATGTGGACTTGGGGAAAGGAGAACTGGTGGTGACGGACAGAATAGACAGAGAGGAGCTGTGTGGACAAAGCCCGTCGTGTCTGCTGCCTTTGGAGCTCGTCATAGATAACCCTCTCCAGCTGCACAGGGTGGAAATAGAAATCCAGGACACAAACGACCATTCTCCGAGTTTTGTCACGAAAGAGAAGGTGGTGAAAATTGCGGAGCTGGTTAACCCGGGCGCGAGGTTCCCTTTAGAGAGCGCACAAGATCCTGACGTGGGCACTAATTCCGTACGCATGTACCTCATCAGCAAAAACGAGCATTTCAAATTGACGGTGAAAAATCACAAAGACGGGAGAAAAATTCCCGAACTGGTTCTAGAAAAAGCTCTAGATCGAGAAAAACAGCCTGTGCACAACCTCATCCTCACGGCTGTGGATGGAGGAGACCCGGTGCGTTCAGGGACGTCGGACATCACAGTGATAGTGCTTGATAATAACGATAATGCGCCACAATTCGAGAAACAAGTTTATGAGGCGAATGTCAGTGAAAGTGCAACACCTGGAAGTGAAATCCTGCAGGTAAAAGCTACAGACGCAGACGAAGGGTTAAATGGAGAAATTGAATATGTCTTTGCAGAACAGACTTCAGATCTGATTTTATCTTTATTTGGCATTAACCCTTCAACTGGAATTATTGTTGTCAAAAACAAATTGGACCATGAAACCGCTGTTTTACACAGGTTTGATGTAACTGCTAAAGATAAAGGTAATCCTGAGATGGATGGACATTGTAGTGTGGAGATCAAAATAGTTGACATTAATGACAATATTCCTGAAATCATTATTACTTCTTTAACATCACCTGTTCCTGAGGATTCAGCCATAGGAAGTGTGATTGCAATAATAAGTGCAAAAGACCCAGATTCAGGTGATAATGGTAAAGTTACTTTAAGCGTGTCTCCCAAATCCCCCTTTAAGTTAAATCCGTCCATTTCTAAACATTATTCGTTAGTGACAAACGGGCCGCTGGATCGTGAGAAAAACAATCAGTACAGTGTGAAAATTAGCGCCACTGATTCAGGAAAACCACCGTTAAAAAGTGAAAAAACAATAGTTGTAGAACTGTTGGATGTGAATGATAATCCTCCAGTTTTCTCCCAACATTCCTATGTTGTTTATGTTAAAGAGAATCGTCCTCCAGGAAACATTTTGTGCTCAGTGTCAGCATCAGATCCAGATGCGGGAGATAACGCAAAAATTTCTTACTCTATTCTGGACTCTAAAGTTCAGGACGTTTCTGTCTCATCTTATGTTTACATGAACTCAGAGAACGGCAG
>JARVJO010031040.1:0-10451 GCA_031762555.1 Cynodonichthys magdalenae | reverse complement strand
TGTTTTTAGTTTTTCAAGCCATTTATTTATTTCTACATTTATTTCTCATTATGACAGGTTTAGTCCTCCATATTCATCTTCATAGATTTTAAGATGACAACAAACCAGCAAAGTTTTTGGGTCACTCCTGCCACGTCTTGGTTGGTGGGTGAGATTTACCTAAAACGTTTGTAATGTTTCAGAAGTTTAATAGTAACTCAAAGGTCATGTGTTCAATTTTTGACTCTAAATTGACTCTTGTCCATATGATAATGCTTGTAATGATAAATATCAAAATAAAGAGTGAATTTTATGGCTAAGAACAAAAACACAATAAAACTTAAGGGCTAGTAAAAATTTTAAATGAACACAATTAATAAAACCTTTAAATATATTGAATTTAAATATTTGTGCACAGAATAACGCAGTTACTGAAACTAAACAAAGCACTGCTACGACTGGTGAAAAAAATATATTTCCAACTTCAGACCATCCACTTTTTATATTTATTCAAAGTTTAAAAAAATATGGTCAGGTGTTCATTTGTTTCAAAGTCTAAAACTTGTTCAATTTTTTTGAACAATCATCCTTTTTCTTTATTTTACACTGAAAGCTTCTTCTCGTTGTAAGATTCTTAAGTAAAAAAACAATTGCAAAAAAAATCCAACTAGAAAGCATGAGGACAAATCAAACTTGCTGTTTCATTGTAAATATTAAACAGAGGTCCAAATGATGCCACCAAATGAATGAGTCTCAAAGTAACTCTGCAGTGGCTCTGATGGAGCACTGAGAGGAGAAATCTTGGCTCTGATTTATAATTAATGAGTTCGTTTTTGAAAAAAATAAATAAATAAACATCTTGTACAGTGCAGTTTTAAATCCTGTTAAATCCTAAAAGACATTAGGATCTCTGTTTCTGTCAATGATGCTTCATCAGCTCAGTGACACACTTGACACCGCAGACATAAATAAGGAAATATTAGACGACGTAAATCAAACTGCTCTGCAACTTTTGTTACTTTCACCCTCCTGCCCCAGCTCCTTTGCTGTGATTGGCCAAGGCCATGCAGAAAAAGCAACAGTGACATATATTGAAACTGTAACAATGTCTATCTCTCTTTCTGAAGAGTATACACACACACACACACACACACACACACACACACACACACACACATGAACAGACTAAGTCTTGTGGGAGGCTGGTTGACTGGTAGAGACTGTGTCAGAGCTGTCTTTGTCAATCAGGATCAAACTCCGCCCCCTCTGACCTCATCATTGTTGTGGGTCTGTCAAACACATCTGCTGAGATGGCAACTTTACCAAGGCATGGACCTTATGGGTTGGTGTGTGTGTGTGTTTGTGTGTGTGTCTATTAGGAGGTTGAATTCAATTTTTTTGATTTATACATGGAAATATCTGTTAGGTTGTGTATTTTAGTCAAATGTGTAATAAAAAATATTTTTCCACATCCTCACCAACATGTAAAAATGGTCACACAATAGAAGTACACACACAAAAAAAAAAGACCAGGAAGCAGCCATTTACACTTCTGATGGCTGTAAAACATTGTCCTTTTTGATGGAAGCTGTTTAAAACACTCTGGGAAGAATTTCCAACAGGATTTGAAAACATTTTGGAGTATTACTGCCACCAGAATGTTGCTGTCTGCCCTTGGATTTCACTTTTTAGCACTTTGAAATAATACATGGCTTCATTGAGACTAAAAATACTTCTTTCTAAAGGGTAAAAGATTTGCCATAAAAACACTTCTGAGCATGTGTGTGTGAGACCATACATAATGGTAAATTGCTTTCTGATACATTTCATAGCTCAACTATGTAATAAATAAATAAATAAAGAAAATGTTTTGTTTTTTCTTTACACTGGAGAGCCAAGAGCAGTCAACCCACAAAAATTGTTCCAGGAGTCAAACATGTGATACCCTGCAAGGTTACAAAATTATCCTTGTGAAATCCTGAACAGCTGAAGGCCATTCTCACGTGGTTGAAATTCATAAAAAAATAAAATAAATCTAGAAGATTGCTGTTGCACGTCTGCAGTTTGCCAAAAATATAATGTACATGTCAGAAAGATGTCATTTCATTTTATAAAGGATAAAAAATGTAAGTAGACCCAAACAGTAAAAAGAAGCTTGGAAAAAGAGAGTTGCATCTAAGCTCAAGTCTTTTGATCCATGTTTGAAACATTATGAATCATAGCTTTGTTGCATTTAATCCAGGGTTGCTTGCATTCATTAAATGCTTAATAAACAGTACAGAAAACATCAACTGCCCATTAAAAATTGAACATAAATCTTGTGGTAAATCCTGAAGAGGAAAATGTAAAAATACGACAGAGGAGCTTTTTTGGAAGCTTTTTCCTTACTCTGATGAACTTGTCAGTTTTGGGGCTGAAACTTGATCAGAAGTGTCTGTTTGACATATTTAACTGTGAAATGTGCTAAATGCTTTCCTGGTCAGGCTAACCAGCTGATCCCAGGCTCAACATCACCTTAGAACATTCAACAAGTATTGACTCAGCTTTTTTTAAATTTTAATAAAGAAGTTTTTGTTTTTTATTTTCCAGAGAGCAATGAGCTTTTTCTGCCTTGTTTCACATCTAATATTAGATTTTCCCAAAATCACCTGAAACATTTCTCCTACTAATGAGAGATGTGTTTATGTGGGTATGTTTGCCTGATATTTGCATAGATTTTCCTGTTTCTCACTGAAGTTGTAAAGGTCTTGCCTTTTCTTTCCTATAGCTTTAATCTTTCCTGCATTTCTGTGAGCCCTTGCTACACAGAACACCATCACTGGAGGCTCTTAGTTTGCTTTGAACAACCTTGGGCCATGCAGCAGTGCTTAAACCACCATCTAACCTATTTTTAGTGTTCTGTTTGGAGATATGAATAACTGCTGGGTAGGATGCTAATCTGTACTCCTTCCATGCATCTTAGTGGCGTGTTGTTTAAGCATGCTACCATGCCATCTATTTTTGTTTGTGTGCAAAGAGGCGAGCTGCGCTTTAATGCTAGCATGAAACAGACCCACAGAACTGGGCCTGGTGTTCTGTGGTGTCCCGCAGGCAAAACTCAGTGAGTCAGTGTGAGTCTTCTTTTTTTCTTCTTCCAAGCATCTTCGCATCAAATGATACTCTGACAAAACGTTGCTCCTAACGATTATGATAATTTCCTCATAAAGCATGACGATGTTGAAACAAAAAAATAATTCATCATCTGTTCTGGGCTCACTGTGCTCCACTCATTCTTTGGTTTTGGACTGATTAAACAAACTACCATATTTCATAACTCAGTGATCCCAAGGCCAAACTGTGAGTAACTCCCTCAGCCTAGTTTCTAAAACCATCACAGCCCTGAAGGCCTTGTTACACTGGCAGCTTTATCCTGCCGCAATAAAACGCCTCTGGCCCATGACAGACAAGTGTGACTGTGTTTGGATGAGACCACAACAAACGACTAACTAGCTGCTTGATGTCTCCGATGAATGAAGACGCTCTTATAGAAGGTGAAGCAGGGTGCGGAGGTGCTCAGAGTAAGTTTAACATTTGCTGCTGTTCTTTGACAATGAATATGAGATTGCCACTGGCAGAAGTTGATAAACTATGGTAGCTGAAAAAGCTTTAAATCTTTAAATCAGACGAGCAAGTGGGCAAACTCAACAGGGACCAAAGCCAATAAGTCCAGTGGTTTATTAGATAGCAGTGAGATTACTTTTCTCCTACTTTTAGTTATTTTTCATTCATTCTTAACATCCTTTTTTAGCAAAACCTTCTTTTTTAAAGGTGATTCAAAGCACAAGGATCTAAACATCCTTATCAATATTTTTTCTATCATTCTTGTTTTTCAGGAATTCTATTTCTATGATGCTGTTTTCAATTCGCAACTCAGTTTTTATAAAACATGCAAATAATACATCAAATGTGTGGCTTCATTTGGAAAAGGGTGCCATGTATTTTGGTGGCATACATCATACCACGTTTCACAAAAATGTGCAACGTTTTTACCTTAACTATTGAATTTTGTCTGTACTAGTGAGAGAACCCAGACATCCTTAGTTTAGATATACGTCATTGCAGAAACATCATCCACAGTTTAAATGGATCTCAGAAAGTTGCACTTTACATGACTGAACTGACATTTTGTTATTCCTAATCATTTGTATTCAGTTGTAGAATTTTGTCTCTATTTTACCACAGATGGTTCATTTTACAGTTTGATGATAACACACAAACTTTGAGCTGGCTAAACTTCGCAAAACTTTAAAAAAATTACTTTTACCTTATAAACTTTACAGTTTGTTTACAGTTTATACATCAAAATTTGAGTAAATCTGTTTTAATTTACTCTGTAAAATTTAATCTGTAAAACATTTAGTTTTCTCTCAAACACTCGTTGCCTCCCAATGTATTTGCTTTCAGAATATTCTAATCAAAACTGTAAGTGAAGGATATTTGTAACTTGTCATATGGCCTACATTTGATGATCAGACACTTCTTATAATTTAAGTCTTTTTATGTTCACACTGCAGGTCTTAATGCTCAAATCCAATGTATTTTGTGATCTAATCTTTTTTTTTTGTGGTTACAAAATAATGTTATAATTTAACCGTCATCAGATTTCAATGTAAAGAGTCTATGGCCCAAAAGTGACCCATGTCACATGCAGTCTGTTCTGTTTACAGAACAGAATATGGATGCTACATATGTTAGCATATGTGTAAAATTCTGAAGTTGTGCAACCAAAGCCAATTTTATTATCTGCTTGTTTCGTGCACCTATCTTGTGCAGAAATGCATTTAAAGCAATGGACCTAAAATAGAAACAAACACAAGTATTGATCCCATCAGGCTAACATAGATACAATCCAGCACCATTGTTAAGATCATATAATGTCGACTCTCAGTCATCAAGAAAATGGCAAATATAAAAAGTAAAAAAAAAAAAAAGAAGAAAAATGAAGCAACTGGATCTCTATTCTGTAGTTGAAGATGTGTGGTGCTCCAAGCTTTCAACTGCACATCGTTGGTATGAATTATATAAAAGTCTGGATAAATCCACATGCCCCTTCTGTTCAGGCTGCGATCACTCTGAAAACCTCTGAATAATAGGACCACGTATGAAAGTGAACAGGGTCAGACTTAAAAAAAATTGGATTTGTTGCATTCACACTGCCATAAAAAAAAGTCAGATCTGGGTCACATTTGGCAAAAAAAAAAATTAAAAATTGGGTTTGACACACTTTTATGAGCAGTGTGATGATCAGGGCACAGGTTGTTCCATAGACTAAAGCAGGGGTGTCAAATCCTGGTCCTCGAGGGCCACTATCGTATATGTTAAAGGTTCCTCTGCTCTAACATCTGATTTACATGAATACGGCAAGAGTGAGCATCTACAGAATTTGTAGAGGTAATTCAATCACTGGATCAGATGTGTTGGAGCAGGGAAACAAGGAAAACATGCAGGATAACGATCCTCAGGACCAGGACTTGACATCTGTGGTCCATGGGTTTGTAAAAGGCCTTTTTACAATTCTACTACAAGTAACGCATCAAAATGTCTGCATTTTGTCAACTTTTATTGTAAATAAGGTTCAAAATATTTGGAGGCTTTAGAGAAGAAAGTTCCTGGGTTCTGGAGTTTCAGACTATATTAGCACCTTCTGTTGTTTAGGTTTTGTTCTTTTTATTACAGTACTTTAGGCCTAAATGCACTTCACTGGCACAGCTAAGATGCAATATTCTAACTACCTACTTTATTTGATTTCATGTTTGAAGGTTAAATTATTCATATGAAAGAGAAAAAAAAAGGATTGTGAGCTCGATCAGAGCCTATTGCTCATATTTGAGCCACAGCGCACTTATGACTTAATCCGGTTGTGTTCACTAGAGAGGGTCTGGGATGACAGATAATTCGTCTTGGAGAATAAGGCCTGTGAGACACAGCAGCATCGTGACCAGGCGCTCATTACATGATTAGCTCTAAGAATGTTTAGGCGACCAATCTTTTTAAAGTATGGTATCAAAATCAATAAATATCTTATCATGCTGCTCTATTTTACTTCCATTCATCTTAATGTCCATCCTAAATCTGATTAGGATCCACAATGTGCTTGGTCATGTGTGGAATGAGGATCAGCAATATTCAAGAAAATCTGAGCTGAGCATTTTTCCCTTTTATTAATATAGTACCTGAATAAGTGTTTTCATCCAGATTTATTTTATTAATAGATTCTGGTGTTTTCATTGTGTTACTTTTTAGTCTAAGATAGTAGAAAACATTGTATAACATTATTTAAACAGACGTCATGCACTATAAAAACAGAAGACAGGATTCATCAAGCTTGGTCAAACATTACTGGTAGCAGAACACCAATCTAAGCATGCTACCACTACTGTGATATAAATACCAGACTAATGGTTCCAATAGTTTTATTTACCAAAATGCTGGACTCCTAGACTTAGCTTAGATTTTTAATTTGATTGTTATGGTCTGCTGTCATTCTGCCAGTATCTAGGAAGTTGATACACAGAGGTCTTTTTAATAAGGCATCAAAAAATCCCATCTTACTAGCATAGATTGTGTTGTGAATGGTCATTGCAGTGATTCTCTGGTTCAGAGAAGGAAACCGTCTCATCACTAAGTAGTGCAATAAAGTTATTTCAACTTTATTGGTAAATATTGTGTTAAAATGTTATATATACTCATTCTGTTTTTTATTAAATACTTTGTAATGTAGGTTTAACCAAAGAGCTCTGAGTTCTCAGTGTTGTTACATCTATTACCTGTTCCAGCACTCTTGACACTACTGTGGTACTTGACCCTTCACTTTGTAAAATGTAAAATGAGTTTGGCTGTTTTATTGTAAACAGTTCGTTCCTTACTCCTAAGTTCTGTTTGAGCTCAAAATTCTCTTTACATTCCCTCGCCAAAAGTTATATCCCTTTTTTCCAAAGCCACAGTGTTGAGTAACGCACTGAAACCCCAGAGACACAATGGTAAGCCTGAATGGTTTGTGTAGAACTCCAGGGATGGGCACACATCGGCCCAGAGTGCCGAGGTAAGCGAGTATTTGACAGTAGACCTTCAGGGAGATAGAAGAGTTGTTGCTGTCCAGGGGAGGAGGGGGAGGGATTGACAGAGGGGCAGGAGGGGAGACAGTGAAGGCTGTATTACACACAGCCAAGAGAAGAGAGGTTAAACAGGATTTGTCAAGTTTTCAACTTTTTCAGCCTTAAATTTTGTTTAAATTCTTTTTCAGGATATCTATTTTTATTATAATTTCTATACCTTTGTTTTGTGACTTTTTTCGCAAAAGACAAAAAAAAACGAACTAAAAACTCCTCTGAATGTCTCAGAATGGTAATTGCTTACAGAACAAAATAAATCCCTGAACACTTCAAGTTTTTTTATTAGACAAACTTGAATCCAATCAATAACTGAAGAACAGCATTTAAATGATCTGTGTTTACAGGGTTTGTTAAAGAAAATAATGACCTCTTCAAAAGTAAACTCGCATATATTCTGCTTCATTTACTAAACATTTAGCCAATCTGGTGTGTGAAGAAGAGAACAAAAACAAAGTTCTGTGTCCTTAAAAGAGATAAGTTTGAACAGTGTGTAAGAAGACTGTATTTTAAAAAAACCTAGTGTTTTACCTCAAAGACCACAAAAAGTGACTTCTTCTCAAAGAGCAAATTGAATTTTCATAATTTTTCAAGTTATATTGAAAGTCCTTGTCTAACATTTAAAATAACATTTTGTAATAAACTTATTGACAAAAAGGTTGAACCTGAAGAAGGATTGGTCTAATTTGAACTGAATTCGAGGAGCTTGCAAACCAGTGGTTATGTAGGTGATTGGATTTACAAAGAGCTGGGACATTTAGAATGGAGCATAATTGGTGGCATCACAAATATCATGTCAGTGTTATCAGGCAGTCGTTACAGCGTCTAGCTGTCAGTCAGAACAGTGAATGAAGTTCTTTACACTCAGAGGGTGTCACTTACAGAACATTATCAGCCCTTGACAGAGTTAGACAGGGTCACATTGAGGGTTTGCATGAAGCCTGGTTGCGACTGTCCGGCATGTGGGGTTACAGACGTCACATCAGTCCAGTGTTGAAAACCATGAGCATATGAGGGCGCCCACACATGTTCTGATCACCAACAACAGACCACACCCAGGGAGAATTGTTTAATGCACATTTCAAATTTCTTTTGCATTTGTCATCTTGCCAGTCAGTGGAGTCTTTCCAGCACCCTCAACATGTCTCATTGACTGGCTTCAGCCTGGCTTCAGGTCAACTGTGTCATGTAGGATGTTGTTAATACCAAAGTAGATTTAACTGTGTTTGAATTGGAGCCATAACTGAGGGGCAAGGTGTGTCTTTGGCCTCTGAATTTTTTCCCAGATTCAAAATGTGTGGTATGAGCTCAAACGTCCACTCCAACCCAAAGCTGGTCTGCTGACTCTCTAGAGTCCGTTACAACAGCTGTGGGCTAACTTTCCTCAAGGGAGGACACTGACTGCACGACTAAGTTCTGCACTAAATCACAGTTTGTGTCTAGGACTGAGGAGGAGGGGGGGCATGAGGGCACACACCACTGACAGGACCAGCAGTGACCCCATACCACCAACCTTGTTATTCATTTGGTCTGATATTGTAAGCGGTGCATTACAGGCACACAACACATTTCATATACACTACTGAGTCTCGGTGCTGAACTGTTTTTATCAGTGAAATGAGCAATAATGGTGCTGCATTCTTTTTTACAGTTAAAATCTGATAGTTATTAGACTGACATACTGTAGGAGCAAAGGTTAAGAAAAAAGTGCATGTCTTTGTCCACCCTCATCTGGTCAATTGCTGTTTAAATTGGCTTGACAGTCAAACAGTTGAATTGTTAAAGGTTAAAAGAAAATACTAATAACTCACAAAGACCAAGTTTGACCATTTGCAATAAGGAATACCTGACAGACTCTTAAAATAAAGAGCCAATCCAAACAAGCAGCCTTATAGTACGGTAAAACCCAGATTAAAGAGAAAACTTGTCCTCTGAAAGGCAAACAGACTCCCAGGTCTTTTACTTCAGGTTTTGTAGGAAAATTAAATTATAATACAACAAAGCTTACAAGGCCATTTAAAATTGCGTATAGCCAAAGTTTTTTAAAAGGAAGTTCCTTATTATGAATATTTCATACATAAACTGTTGGGAGGATTTGATTTTATTTTCTAAATACTTGTCTGTTTTGACTGTCAAGCGATTGTACATTATAAATCTAGGGTCATGACAAGCAGACATGCAACAAAACAAAGTTATTTTCAAGCTAGGATAGCTTAAAATGACTTGAGTTTTCCAGGTGAACAAAGTTATTACAATAGTGTTTTTCAGTTATGTAAGGTGGTTGACTTTTTCCCTCCAGGAAGAGTTTTGTTACGAAGTTAAAAGACAAATTAAGTGTTATTTTTTCTTATAATACACCAACAAAATGTTGTGACTTTTGGCTGTTAGTCTCTTATTCATTTCACAGTTTAGCCTGGAACAATAATCTGACAAAAAGCGGTTAAAATGATAAAAGAATCTGAGCATAACGCCTCACTTTCTGTTGTAATGGAGAAGTGTGTGGTGCTTTCTGAAATGAAGATAACATATTAAAGTGGATGCCAGAATGGAAAAATAAATCATAGTGAACAGAAACTTGCACTAGTTAGGTCCTGCAGATGGATTTCAGGGAGGAAATAGAAGAACAGATTTTAAGACATCTTTACGCACAGTGACCACCCAACTGGAAAGTATAAAATCAGCCAGGATGTGGGTGGTGTAGCATTACGGGACCCTCTCCATTTTAGCTTTTTGACCTAAAGTCATCTTTCAATAACTATTCTTTGTAAAAGTTCATTTTGTTCCGACAGATTTTTCCAGTTTGTTGTTCCCATGTTCCAATGTTTGCGTGGGTTTTTTCAGGGTACTATGGTTTTAACGGTTTTTAATGATTTTCTAGCACATGGGACTTGAAGGTTTTTCAGTCTGAGACCCCCAAACTGATGGGGAGATGGTGCAATGAACCCCTACCCACCTACATACATACCTTCCATATATATATATATATACACAGAGAGAGAGAGAGAGAGAGAGAGAGAGAGTTTGTTTTTTGTTTTAAGAATAGATATTAGATGAACAAAATAGTGAATTTTTTTTTTTTATATATATTCAATATATTCAATAAATTCAATGCAATTTATTTATATAGCACCAAGTCACAACATACGTCATCTCAGGGCACCGTAAACAAAAAACATTAAATCTTAAGAAGCCAACAGATTGTGTTGGATCTTCACTTCATCACAGTCTCCCATCCTGAGCAGCGCATTGGTGACAGTGGAGAGGAAAAACTCCCTTTTAACAGGAAGAAACCTCCAGCAGAACCAGGCTCAGGACAGGCGGCCA
>JARVJO010031039.1:0-10455 GCA_031762555.1 Cynodonichthys magdalenae | reverse complement strand
AGGTGACATTCCACGTCCCTAGAGCCAGCTTCTGCAGCCGAGGATCAGACCGCCAGGGTCCCTGCCTTCGGCCACTGCCCATTGCACACTGCACCCGAAACACAAACACAAACTGAATAAGAAAATCCCGAAGAACGTCATTTATCGATCCTTGAAAAACAGCAGGAGCATTGGTGAGGCCAAAGGACGTGACAAGGTATTCAAAACGACAGAGTGGTGTCTTAAAGGCGGTCTTCCACTCATCTCCTTCCCTGATCCTCACCAGGTGTAATGCGTTATGGAGGTCAAGTTTTGTGAATATTTTAGCTGAATAGAGTTGCTCATGAATCAAGTCCATAAGAGGTAATGGAGATTTATTTTTGATGTTTTTTTGGTGAAGTCCTCTGTAGTCAATACATGGTCTTAATGTGCCATCTTTCTTTCCCACAAAAAAAAAAGCACCAACAGGAGAGGTGGAGGGACGAATACTACCAGATGCTAAGGAGTCATCAATATAAATCTTCATTGCCTCCTTCTCTGGGCTGGAGAGATTATAAAGTCTGCTAGATTGCAGAGGGGCACCAGTAAGGAGGTCAATGGAATAATCATATGGGCGATGTTGAGGTAGAGACAAAGCTCTCTGTTTACTAAACAGTAAACACTCTGTTTGCTAAATCATGATACTCAAGGGAATCTTGGATAAATTGGCAGGCTCAGGAGGTTCTTGTTTAGGAGTGGAGTGCGAAACAGCAGACCTAAGACTGACTCTACTTCTCTAGCCTTCTCTCAAACCAGTTTAAGGTGGGGTTATGTTTAATGAGATGACAAAAATCTCACTCTCTTCATGATGATTACCAGAAATTATGAGGTGGAAACCAGAGACCTTATTTTCCACTTGGGTGAGACGTTTAGTAAATTCTGTCACAGATATTGGATGATTGAGATGTTGAGGAGAAATTTGAAACTGTTTCACAATGTGATGATATTTTGTTCAGCTCCTGAGTCAATGAACTTATCTTGTTACCTAGGATGGTTGTGAGCAGACGTAAATGAGAGGCAGGAGAGGAACAGGAAGCACTCATCAATGTTCCCTGCATTATTGATGAGCTCTGGCTTTTTCTTGCTTGGGGCAGTGAGCGATGAATTGTCCCTCTTGGCCACAATAAATACAAAGTCCTGCCTCAAAACACCATTGTCTCTCTTCAGGTGAGAGACGCGCTTGTTCTATTTGCATAGGTTCTGGTTCTTTGTGTCAGACTTCAGATGAGGAACCTGATTGAATAGATAGATGAAGGAGGGACGAGGACTGGAAGAGCATTGCCACTGGAAAGAGGAGTTCCTCTCTTAACATCGTTCACTTAAGCGATTGTCAATAAAAATGGAAACCTTGATTGGTTCATCTCTTAGCACTAACTGGTCCTTGATTTGGTCAAAAAGTGAGTTAACAAAGGTACCTTTGAGGGCTACTTCGTCCCATCCAGACTCCTGTGCTGTGACCCAGACGTTGATGACATGTTCAGCTATAGATCTTCTCCCTTGTTTAATGGACATCTAGAAGCCGCCTCATTATGGAGCGGATGATCAAAGACCCTCTTGAAGTCGCTGAGAAAACGAGAATAACTCATGGAAGCAACAAAAATAGTTCATAAATATGCATGCATCCTTTGATGATGTTCAAAGTTAGTAAGTTCATATATCTCTTGTTGTTGAGAGGGAGATGATCCTAAAGGTCCAGGGGAGTGTGCCCAAGGTGAATATTTACATGAGTGAGTTCCAAAGGTGGGAATTTACAAGTGCTTCCAGGTGATGTAAGGTAGCAGACAGGCAGACAGGGAGGCAGGCAGGCAAAGATCAGGATAATCCACAGGGAAGCAAACTGAGAACAAAAAAAGTTTTTCTTTAGGTTGGATTTGTTCAGGGAAGGTTACTCTAGAAAAAGCTGAGACTCATACCAAATCGTGGTTATGCTTCAGCGAAGGTCTGTTCATCACAGCTGCCTTTTAAAGCCCAGAGCCTCATAAGGAGAATGACTGCAGCTGCTGTCAATTATCTGCTGAACCAATCAGGAGGTGATCAGGATGTTCTCAAACAACTCTGTAACTTTTAATATTTTTAAAAATTCTTAATGTTGTCAGCTAGAATGGTTAGCTAGGATGGTTGTGGGCAGTGTTGTAACAATGGCCAGCTGCAGCAACATTGCAATCACGTGTTTTTGTTAAATATTCCTGTACAGCTGATTAAAAATGTAGCATTTCATAATAAATTTGATTGTAAATACAGATTTGTTTTCCTTCATTGTATTAAAGGCTGTGGCTGCTATTTTTTATTGCAACCCAGAACAATACAGACATTGTAATATTGACTATGAATCAGTGGTGGCCGGTCAATGGGGGGCGCAAGTTCACCGCCCCACCTCTACTTTTGGTACACAAAAATAAAATGAAATACAATAAAATAACAAAATAAAATGCTATAAATGTTTCAACAAAATATCGTTTATATGTTTTCGGATACTCAAAATAAATAATTTATGGTTATTGATGTGTAAACTTCCATTTTACTCATGAGCGTTTTCATGTTTATTCACTTCCGGGTCACAACCAGTTCATTGCTACAGATTCCAATAGACAACTCATGTGAAGTTTTTGGTCATGCACAGCAAGTCCTCAATGCAAAAGTATAGCGAGACCCCCATTTGCAGCTGACCTGTGAACTGGGGCAGGCCTGCAAATAGCACACTGCTGCTGTGTCAACGACTTGACGTCATATTAGTACAGCAGCCAGCAGGGCAGAATCACGAGGAGGAATTTAGAGAACAAACCAGTCGAGAAATGGAGAAGAAAAACAACACAGTTAAGTCCCGTATAACTAAACATTTTCAAAGCAGAACTGTGAGGAGAAATGTTTTAAATTTGAAATTATTCTTGAAAAAGGGGCAGATATTAGAAGATATTTTTTTCTTTCTGCTGCCGTTTATTTTATTTATATATGTTTATTCTTCAGTCGTTTATAGAGTTTATTTTGTTTTTTAAATTAAATGAATACATTTGTTAAACAAAATTGTAATATAATAGTTTACCTTAGACCTTAGAGAATTGTTGCTATTAAAATAACATCAATTATTTTATGTATTAGAAAGCACACTTGTAGCCATCTCCATATTGAATTAAATGTGTGCATTTTTTCAGGTTTGTGACACCATCTTGAGCCATTCACAAGCATCTGATCAGTTCTACACTGCTCCAGGCAGACAGGTTCCTGCAGGACCACAGCCAGTTCTCTAGTTCACCACCATGAAGGCTCACCCAGGACAGAACCAAGAAGTCGTGAGCTGCAGTGGTGCTGTGGCTATGTTCCAGCTCTTCATGGAGAACAATCTGCAGGACAACTTCAGACTGTGACTCTGCTAAATATTTTCATGACATCTCCTCTGACCACAGCTGAATTTGAGAGGAGCACTGAAGAGAATCAAGTCTTTCCTCAGGTACACAACATCAAATCTCACTGCACCACTGACCATGCTCTCCATAGAGAAGAATCTTGTTCAAACATCCCTGACTTTATCCAGAGTCATGAAGAAATTTGCTTCTCAGTTACAGAAGGGCAAAATTTATGTACAAAAAATTAAACACTACGTGACATTGTAAGGCTGTTTTATTATTTTCATTTGATTAATAAATACACTGGCGTTATACAACTTAGTATATGTTTGATTGCTTTTTGAGATATGTCTATTTTGGAGTCATAGCCCCCCCTGGAGAAAAATCCACCAGCAGCCACTGCTATGAATTCACATGAAACCTTGGTCAAATAAGTTTCTTTGGTATCCAAAGACCTGTGTGTAGAAACAATTTATACCCATTTGTTATTCATTATTTTATGACTCTGTTGCCTGTTTATTTGTGTAATAACTATGTGTGTGTGTTTTTTGTATTCTACCTTGACATGCAAAACAACATGTTTGTGATTGAGGAGAGAACAACTTCATTACCTGGCCCGAGTGCTGATGACTTATCCTGTTTTTACATGTATGCAGACCTCACAATTCAAGTTCAGTTTGTCCAACCTGGCCAGTTGCACACCACAGCTGGTAAGATATTAGTGAAATTAACATTAATGATGCAAACAAAAAACTATTCTAATGTATTTAACAAAACTCTGCATTGTCAATAGTTTTTCTTTTCAGATGAGTGTGATGCCTCTCAGACAGTAAGCAGCTCTACAATGAGTCCCATTCGCAGAAATAATGGTTTTAACAAAGAACATACATTGTTATTGATTGAACATAAACGTGACCATGTGATGGATAATGGTAACCTACCCAAAAACCTTGCTGAACTAAATGCTAGGCTGTGAAAGGTCAAAGTCAACAAAACAAATTTGTGAATTGAGGCTGCAGCTAAACTAACATGGCACTTTAAGGAGACTTTCAGTCAAGATAAAGTTGCCAGGAAATGGTTAACACTTTTAGATGCATATAAATGAGTCAAAGATAATCAAAAAATAACAAGGAGAGGGACCATAAAATTCCAGTTTAACAAAGAAATGGACAAACTAATAGGAGATCAACATTATGTTTCCTACCCAGTTGTGGGTTCTGTGAAAGGTGTTACTGTGTGGCGGCTAGAAGCATTGGGCACAAGCATTGACCTTCCATTTGCAATGCTGACATCCAGCTCTGAGAACCACCAGCAGAAAAGTCTGTTGCTACCTGCAGCATCAAATACACGGAAGCGAAAAAGGTCTGATGAGGTCTTAGAGTTCTTCCACCAGTCAGAGGAAAACAGCCAACAGCGCCATGTGGTCATCATGACTGTAAATATGCTTTGTGGCGGTGCCACTTAATCTATTTATTGATTTATTTTGACAAATATATATATATATATATATATATATATAGTACCTTCAGTGACTCTCATCCTCATCCAACATTTTCCATGAAAGGAGTGCATATCTGGTTAGCAATTTCTTATATTTGGAAACCACAACAAAAACAAAGAGTGTGTCAATCTTGTTTTCCCTGTGGGACAACTAGAACGTGGTTTCATATGGTTGCATGGGAAATTGCATCACTACCACTTCCTAGTTACGGCTTTATGACGTAAATGGAAGGCACCAGAAGACACACACCAGAAAAGGGTTGAAAGAGGGGCTAGTCAAGTTAGAATAAGAAGGAATTCAGACAAAAGCATTGCAGTTCCACTTTATGAAGACACCAACTGAATGATTTGAATGTGAAAAGGAAGGATTTAAAAACATATGTCTTACCATAAGCTGGCTGCCACATTAACAAACACGAGGATGGCTAAAAATTAAGATCAAATCTGAAGAATAGACCGTGAAGAGAAGACATCTCTTACCTCAATCTGATGACAGATTTTTCCATATGGGCTCGAGCTGTTCCTGCTGTCCCAATGATACACCCAGCAGCCGCCAACTGAGCTTCCCAGCATGATGAGAGTAAAGATGATGTTCACCACAGATGCCATGCAGGACATGATCTGCATCCCCAAACAGGCCCTCAGCTGGAACACAGAGAAATAGCTTTGACTGTGACAGAAATGTTTTTCACATTCACATAGCAGATGCAGATCAATTCATTACACAGTTCTAGCTCAAAAAATAAAACTTTTTGAAGCCTCAAAGCTCAGCATTGGGTCAAAGCTAGAACTTTTAGTCATGTCAACATGAAATGGGGAAGAAAGGATGACCTCGTGTTTAAATTCTTAACTAAAAGTTTCATTTCAGTCCCCTCAGCAGCTACTTCCTGACCAACATGTCTGGTTTTATTGTTCTTGGTGAAGCAGTTTTGCACAGAGCTGCTGTTGCTCAACACCCAGCTGCTGCAGGAATGTAGCTCTGCTCGTCATCAGGGCTGTCCGTTTCAGAAATAAGGTGCCCATTGACAGGACTGGACTGCTAGAAGAATTAGACCCAGTTGTCAGATTCAGGCTCTGAAGACAACTGTTCGATGTTGAAGTCAGAATGAAAAAGGGAGAGTGGGGTCTTCACTGTTAGATTATCAAGTCTGCACAAGCATAAATACTAAAGCTCCGTTATTGTGTAAATGCTGAGTCAGCTCCTTAGAGCAGACTTGTGTAGTTTAACTCATTCTTACTGTTTATTAAAACATTTAACTCTACTGGGAAAAACTCACCTAACATTTAGTTTTTTTTGTAACTTTAAATGTTTTAACTTAAAAAAGAAACAAAAAATCTTGATCACTTAAATCAACTATCTATTCAAATACATTGGTTCTCCTTGAAACCACTGCTATTTTTAGCTTCTAGCAACCATGTTTCTTTTAGCTATTTGTCTACTGTTTTGTTAATTTTTAGCTTTAGCATCTCTTTAGCAACAGGTTTGCTAATTTTAACATGTCCTGCTAATTGTTGCTACTGTTTTTAAAAATTTTAGCTTCAACATTTGTTTTGCTACTTGTAGCAAAAGTATTTGTTTTATTGTAGTTTAATTACCTAATTGCTTGTTTTAGCTTTGGCATCTGTTAGCAAACTTTAATTTCAATTTATTTAAATAGCATCTTAAAACAACAAAAAAGCCCAAAGTGTTTTACAATTTAGACAAATAAAGTGTAAAAAGAATAAATAAGTTTTAGCTACCTCTCCCTGGGCTGCCACCTTATCATGGTGGAGAGGTTTGAGAGTCCCAATGATCCTAGGAGCTATGTTGTCAGGGGCTTCAGTCTCCTTGAGAGGGGTTGGACACTCTTTGACTCTGGAGTTGCCTATGCTGAGAAGCGCTGAGCAGGATTTGGCACACTTATTGCCCCCCATCTTGGTGCCTGTACGTTGAATGAGAGGGTAGCCTACCTCTGCCTACTTGTGGGGGGACAGGTCCTGGCTGTTGTTTGTGCCTATGCGCCTAACAGCAGTTCAGATTACCCACCCTTTTTGGAGACCTTGGAGGGGGTGCTGGAGAGAGCTCCTGATGAGGACTCCCTGGTCTTGCTGGGGGACTTCAACACTCATGTGGGCAATGACAGTGAGACCTGGAGGGGCGTGGTTGGGAGGAACCGCACCCCCAATCTGAACCTGGGTGGTGTTTTATTGGACTTCTGTGCTCGTCATGGATTGTCCATAACGAACACCATGTTCAAGCCTAAAGGTGTCCATATGTGCTCTTGGCACCAGGACACCCTAGGCCGCAGTTCGATGATCGACTCATCTGATCTGTGGCAACATGTCTTGGACACTCGGGTAAAGAGAGGGGCGAAGCTGCCAACTGACCACTACCTGGTGGTGAGTTGGCTCTGATGGTGGGGGAGGATGCTGGTCAGACCTGCAGACCTAAATGTATAGTGTATAGTGAGGGTTTGCTGGGAACGTCTGGCATAGTCTCCCACCAGACTTAGCTTCAGCTCACACCTCCAGAAGAACTTTGAACACATGGAGGTTGGGGACATTGAGTCCGAATGGGCCATATTCCATGCCTTCATTGTCGAGGTGGCTTACTTGAGCTATGGCCGCAAGGTTGTCGGTGCCTGTCATGGCGGCAACCCTGGAACCCGCTGGTGGACACTGGCAGTGAGGGATGATGTCAGGCTGAAGAAGGAGTCCTGTTGGATCCTTTTTGGCCTGTGGGACTCTGGAAGCAGCTAATAGGTATTGGCAGTCTAAACGGAAAAAACTTGAGGCATGAGAAGAGTTCGTAGAGGTCATGGAAAAAGACTTCTGTACAGCTTTGAGGCAATTCTGGTCCACCATCCGGTGTCTCTGGGGGTAAAGCAGTTTGCCACCAACACTGTTTATGGTGGGCATGGTGAGCTGCTGACCTCAACTCAGGACGATGTGGGTTGGTAGGCGGAATAATTTGAAGACCTCCTCAATCCCAACAACATGTCTTCCCATGAGGAAGCAGAGCCTGGGCCCTCTGGGTCATACTCTCCAATCTCTGGTGTCGAGGTTACTGAGGTGGTTAAAAAGCTCCTTGGTGGCAAGGTATCAGGGGGATGAGATTTGCCTGGAGTTTCTTAAGGCTCTGGATGTTGTGGGGTTGCATTGGTTGGCACGACTCTACAATATTGCGTGGACATCGGGGGCAGTTCCCTTGGATTGGCAGACCGGAGTGGTGGTCCCCTTATTTCAAAAGGGGGACCACAGAATGTGTTCCAACGATGGGGATCACACTTCTAAGCCTCCCTGGTAAGGTCTATTCAGAGGTCCTGGAGAGGAGGGTCCATTGGATAGTCAAATCTCATGGGAGGATGCATGGGAGTTCGCCCAACAAGTCTACATGTGTTTTGTGGACTTAGAGAAGGGGTTCGACCGTGTCCCTCAGGGACTCCTGTGGGTGGTGATCCGGGAGTATGTGGTGCCAAGTCCTATGATATGGGTTGTTAGATTCCTGTATGACCAGTGTCAGAGTTTGGTCTGCATTGCCGGTAGTAAGTTGGACTCGTTTTCGGTGAGAGCTGGACTCCACCAAAGTTACTTTAAGATTTTCACTCAAGTAATATTCCTAAAGGAGACTTTAACTTTTACCAAAGTCATTTTTAGTAAGATACTTGTACTTTTTAGTCAAGTATCACTTTGCAGTACTTTATACAACACTGGTTTCTTGTTCTTGCTCATTAGTTTTCCCTTTATATTCTGTTCTTTGTCTTCAGTCTTTGTCAGAGCTTTGTTTTCTTTTGATAATTATTGTCATCTCATACCAAAGTCCTGGAGTCCTTGTATTTACTTTTGCTGCCATACCAGCCTTTTGTTTTTGCTTTAATAAACCTTTTTTCAACCTCCTTTTTGCCACCATCACTCAGTCCTGCATCTGGGCTTCAAACCAACCAAGCCTTTTGTAACAGTGCGTGTGTATCCATGTGTGTGTTTTCATCTCCATTATCTTCCATGTATCCAAAATTGGGTCGCAGAGGCAACAGGTCCAGGACAGAAACCCAGACCTCTGTTTCCCCAGTGACACTTTTCTCAGTATGGGTTACTTTTAAATACAGAGTTGGACTTTAGTTATATTTTGTATTCTCTTCAATATGAGAGGTGAAGTTTTTTAATGCTTCATCTCCAACATAAAACCCCGTAGAGAAATTAAAGCCCACGTGGCTCATAATTTATACTTTTTACACAATTGAAGCTTTCAGTCCAAGTCTATCTGCATATCATTAACAGACGGCAGTCAGGGAGTGACAGACAGGTGTCTGGTTACCATGGTGACCATAATGAGCACTCTTAGCATTTTTTTCAAATCTTGGTTCTTTTTACACTTTTAATTAGTTTAGGCATCAAAATATAGGCACCCTGTGTGGAGCAGGTAACTTACTGTGGGCAGATGAAGAGACTGTGCCGATACAGCTACATGACCTGCTATTACCACCTGAAACACAAAACAGATGACAACACAAAGCTCACACTTGAATTATTAGATTTTAACTGCTGGACTAGAGAAAGAAAACTGCATTTGAACAGAAAATATACCAGTTAGAGCCATACAAGTGAAGGAAATTTCCTAATTGATTTACTGAATTTTAGATGCAGTATTGTAGTTTATACTTTCTGATCATTGCAACAGTAAGTTTAAAACAGACCGAGTTGGTGTGTGTGTGTGTGAGTGTTATCACTATGTTCTTTCTGTCTGTATAAACAAAAATGAGGTATATTCTAGGTCTGACATAAAAGTTACCACCTTCAGGGGTGTAACCAGGAAGGGACTAAAGAGGTTATAATGTTGAGGTTTAGATGTGATTTGGAGAAGTTGTGGGTGTTTTGCAGAGTCTCTGTTCAGATCCAAACAGACTGGACAGACTGGGCTGCTGTTTGTTTGGGTTCTTAGCTCAAGGTCTTACGCTGAGGCCTGTGCTGTGCTTTACCTGATTGGAGTCAGAAGGCGAGAATAAAGTTTTGGAGAGTAAATCCAGTGGATCCCTGCATTTATTTAGAGATACCATTTTGACCATTGCATTTTATTCTACACAAGTACAAAGTTAATGCCCTTTAAACAGAATCCTCTAATACATGGATTAGTTTTCCTCACCTTTCTGTGACAGGTTATACAATTCCAGCCTATACCTTCTATTACAGAGAGGCACAAACAAAATAACATTATTTTTTATATTTTCCTTCTCATCTTATTTTTTGTTTTGTCTTGTTCAACTAGTTAAATAAATGATCTGCAGTCTGTTTCCTTACAGCCGAGATTAGGCACAGTCATCCTCAGGGAAACATTAAAGGTGCAATATTATGTGTTTCTTGGGCATACATTTAAATTCTATACCATAATATGTCATTGTCATATCATATCATATCATATAATTGGTTGGCAATACAGGGAAAGCCGTAGAGTGATCTGATCAATAACAGGTTATCAGCCCTTGCGGCCCAAATATCAACCGGCCCACCGGGAAAAGTCCAGATCCTCCTGATTTATTTATTTATTTTTTCTGCTCTCGGAGGAGTAGGACGCTTTTTCCTTCTCTCCTGCCTTCCCTTATCTTCCCTGCTTGCTGCTCGT
>JARVJO010031038.1:0-10457 GCA_031762555.1 Cynodonichthys magdalenae | reverse complement strand
AATAAAAATGTAAACAAATCTTGCGAACTCGGTCCCCAATCGAACCGAGTCTACCGGACTATCAGGTGTGAATACGCTTTAAGTTTCAAGGCTGTTGCACAATGTTAGTATGGCAAGGCCTTCTTTCATCTCATGCTGACTATTTACAAATGTCCCAAAAGAGCTGGACATGTTACCTAATGATGTTTGCTCACAAAAATGAAGCCGACATAACAGAAAGTGTAGCACTGATGTGAAACTCTACGCATAAAATGTGTGTTTTGCATGTCCCATTATAAATTTCATCGCTGATTGTTTGTAAAGACCACCAACACTGTTACCACTTTCCTTGGCAGCTCAGGGGCATAACAGCCGTGACTTGACTTCAGTCTCACCACAATGGCTCAATCAATGTTATACTGTTGTTTTCCCTCTTAAATGTCCAAAGGGGTTAAGTCGTGTGCACATGTGAACCCAGGACCGCAGGTTACAGATATGCCATATGCTAGTTCTCTCCTTTATGCTTTGTAACAATATAGAGCAGATGTTTAAACAGATAGAGCTGGGTATACATTTGTAAATAATTTTCTGTTCTTACCTGAGCTCAGGCAGGAACAAAAAACACAAACTCATTTGTTCAACTCCCTAAGTAAAAATGATTGATACAATAATCAAATTCAACAAACCTAATCTGATGACATGAAGCTAACCAGTAGAAACACAGTACTGAAACTCTCAAATCAGAGTCATATTTGATCTGAGGTAGAGGAAACGAGAGAGAGAGAAAAAAAGCATAACTCTGAGACACCCAGGACAGTGAAGGAAATATGAGAGAAGAGCTGTGGCCACACACATTGAGCTTGACACATTCTCACAGTCACACACTTACACAAACATACATAATGAGTGCACAAGCTATCTGTCACTCTCTCAGACACGCACAGATAAAATCCCCCAAACCAGCTGAGAAACCTTCATCATATCTGTCTAAAGTCTGGGCACCTGTGCAGTTTTTTTCTCTTCTTCTATTTATTACCTCCTCTATGAGAACAATTTTTTTTTGTCATAAGACTCATAAGACCAAGACTCATGCAAAGTGCCAATCTGAAACATGACAATCATCAATGAAGTAAAATGTGACCCATCACATCAAAGTAAGGATTAAGTCCAATTTGGTCAAAATGAGCTGATTACATTTTTAGATTTGTGGCTTTAAAAGCTACATTTTGATACTTGGATCATCCTGATATGTCAAGTGGATCCAGAGATATGACTTAATTTGTCTTGTTGGTTACAATAATACTTAATATTTGGTCTGAATTCTAATTGTTTATAATTTTAATAGGATTTTTTTTATGTTACTATAAAGAGGAAACCTCAAATAATATTTTAGTATTGAAATTTCCCAACTGGAAAAGACAAAATCTTTGCTGCCTCACAGGGAAAATCTCAAATTCTGAAAATGTTTTTCATCAAAATCAGGTTTTTTGTTGCTAATGATCAAATAAGTTATTGAAAAAAATTTTGGGGAATTATTTTACAGATAATTCAATCAAATGTTACATTGATAAAGCATTTATTCATTATATTTTGATAAAATGCAAATATTGCAAACATTTTACTCAAAACACTATATCTGCCTCTTTCTCCACGTCCCACTTTTAGACTTAATCCTCGTTTCGATGTGATGGGTTACAAACGTGACTGAGTAATTCTTCATAATTAAAACACATGAAATCTCTTACACATTGATGATACACATTGATGAGCCTGAACTTTGATATGACACTGAATAATGTCAGCACTGTCACAGAGTGTGGTCACAAAACTGCTATTAGGTCAAGCGACTAATGGGAGCTATGTGTCTGACTGTGTGTGTGAAGCTGTGATCTCTTGGATGTTACCTGGCTATGACAAACAGCACACAACTGACACCCAAGTAAGCCAGCAGAATATACATCCAGATATCAGGCGAGAGAGGGTTGAGGAAGGAGAAGACCCCAGGGTTGGTCCCATTGGGCTTGCGGTACAGTATACTTATACCCAGCGTCATGAAGGGCTTGGAGAAGTCAATAACCTTCTCACGCACATATGTGATGGCGAGGGGAGCCACTGCCAGGTCAGCTCTCTGTCAACAGCAAACAGGAAAAGAAAGAGGAATGGGCTTTAAGTTACAGGTACAGGAAGCATTTAGAGGCAATCAAATTAAGAAAACAGGGTCTTTACACACTGCTGAGCCTGTCTAAAGGCACTTAGCAAAAAATTTAAAGCCCTCTTTCTTTTTCAACCCATCAACTTGAAAGAAACTTGGAGCTGGAATTTCTTGGACAGACATGTTATTTGTTATCTGAGAATTAGCTATTTAAGATATAATCAAAAGGTTTGCTTGATTGTTTGTTTTGTTTTTGTTGCCTATTTCTCTTTTATACTGTAAGTCTTAGGCTATCATAAAACCATATTCTACAGGATACACTGAGAAAAACACAGATTTATAGAATAATAGGCCAAGTTTTCAATGTTTTATCAAGAGTCTTGAAGAACGTTTTTTTTATTAAAGCACTGCACAGGAAAGAGATTTACCTATGATCAATCATTTGCTGAACACATGCACATTTATATATTCTAATATTTACCAAAGTTCGGCAAGAATTTTCCTCAAGAATATAGGAATATAAGAACAGCACTTGTTTAGTTGGAGATCAAAACTACATGTATAAGGGCAATGTGTTTTAGGCATATAGAGAACCAACACATGAAATTGTCCTTGGAAAATCATGAATCATGAAACAGCTGGAGTAGAGAAACCTGTGTTACATTGTTGACAGTTCATAAATTTCGTCCTGCATTGTGACCCTAAATGCTAAACCTGCACAGCAAGGTCAAGTGGTTTATTTCTCAAAGATAATCCTTTTTTGTCTTGTGGAGGTTGCTATTTATCTGTAAAGAATGAATTGTCTAAGCTCCCATGCTTCGAGTGCCATTACATTTAAAGTCTGTCTGATGAAAGTAATCTATTCAAAACACTGGGAAATGAAAAGAAAAACCTACAATGAGCAAATGTTTATTTAACTTTAGATTATTAGATTAAATATCATTTGACTAAATCTTTTTGACATAACATTTCAAATTTGTTCAGTTCAATTCAGCATTTTCTCCTCTCTGATTCCAACTCTCCCGAGCCTTCTGAGGTCTTGTCTGCTACAATCACCATCTGTCTTAGTCAAGTGCAAAAAGTGGGGCAAACCAACACTGAA
The DNA here is from genome assembly GCA_031762555.1 of Cynodonichthys magdalenae. NCBI lineage: Eukaryota > Metazoa > Chordata > Actinopteri > Cyprinodontiformes > Rivulidae > Cynodonichthys > Cynodonichthys magdalenae. The sequence continues at coordinate 7,224 of JARVJO010031038.1, read as the reverse complement.
CAACACCTCACGGGGGACTTGGCCCTTCACGCATGTGAAAACAAGACTATCTGTCACAACGAACAATCACTGCCCTGATCAAGAACAGAAACACAAGACAAGTGTGGAGTAGTTAAGGGCCACTTAACCCCTTCCGGGTGTAGCTTTTAATGAGGTCAGATATTGACTATTGGCCATGCAGTGCTTGCTGTTTTCTTTTTTTTTGCTCGTGCAGTTTATCCTAACTGGGACTGTGTTGGTTGTAATGATCAATGCTGTGAGCAGATTGTGTGTGTTTGTGAGTGTTTTAATAAGCTCTGTAGGGGAAACAACTCATGACAGAATCTATGCTTGCCTTGGGTCACTCTACTTTTAAATTGAGCTTGCTGTTAACTTTGTTTTTTTTTATTTTTTGTGTCTTCCTTACTGTAATTTGTCTTTATGTGCTACTCCTCACATCTTTCTTGTGCATTTCTAGCTAACCATTTAGCTGATAATAAATTCAACATTTTATTCTAATACATGAAACTATCTAAACTCAATAATCATAGTGACATGGTTAAATAGAATAACTAGAATCCATGTTCTTCAAATACAAAAATTGACAAGGACAGTGAAATATATCAAATATCTGACAACCATGCAAATTGACTAACCAACTGTCCATTGCCAAATACAAACTTGATTTTTTAGCCTTGGATTAAAGCCAATAACTCGCTGGGCTGTGACTGTTGCAAACTAGTTATTGACCTATATTTGTGAAATAAAAAAGTCATAATTTCCTCACCAGTCTAAGTTAATTCTAGGTGTTCACAAGAACTCAGCCGTGCTACCAAATTGCCCAGTTTTAGAAAATCATGACTCATTTTCGTGTGCAGTTTGCCAAAACTGTATCCATGACTGTGCACATTACTTTGTCACTCACTTCTTCCCACCTTGTACTTGCTTTGTACCCACCTTTGCAGTCTCTACATTTATGACCTAATCTAGTAGAACAGGGGTGTCAAACTCCAGATCTCGAGGGCCATGATCCTGCATGTTTTAGAGATTTTCCTGCTGCATCGCACCTGATTCGGTGATTGAATTAACTCTTCAATTTGTCCAGAAGCCTGTTAATCACCTATCCATTGAAATCAGGTGTTTTGGAGCAGGAAAACCTCTAACACATACAGGATCATGGCCCTCGAGGACTGGAGTTTGACACCCCTGTACTAGAATATGCTTTTGACATTTGAGATTTGATTGAGGGTTTGGAACATTGGCAACAACTCAGTGACTACTTGAAAGAAAATGTCCAAAATTAAAGAGACAGGACTGCAAGTCTCTGTCACTTATATAAGAAAACTTGAGAACATGCCAGGAACATTTTCAAACACTTTACAGACCCTTGCCTCCCTGTTTGCCAACTGGTTTCCAACAGTCCAGTGAGACAGTATCGTAGATATGCATGTACAATGTGACAAATGTTACCCCAAAAATCATTCATAAAGTTGGGAGAATTGTGTTTTACACAGGAGTAAATTATGACAGATTTTATGAAATTTATATAACTGAAATTGTGTGTCTTCTCTGGCAGAATATGATGATTTGCAAATTGTTTTCAACCTTTATTCTACTAAATACACTACCAAGACAATATATTCACTGTTCAAACAAAAAAACTTTACTGTTTTTTACAAATAGTCATTCATTTGAGACAGAGTAATGCTCAAAAACACCTGTTTAGAGCATTCCACAGGTGAACAGGTTAATTAGAAACTGGGGAGTGTCATTATTGGGTATAAAGGGAGCATCACAGAAGGTACCACATACTCCTGGAGTACCTCCCACAGGACTCCCCAAGGAACATGGTCGAACGCCTTCTCTAAGTCCACAAAACACATGTAGACTGGTTGGGCGAACTCCCATAAACCCTCCAGGACCCTGCTGAGGGTGTAGAGCTGGTCCAGTGTTCCACGACCAGGACAAAAACCACACTGCTCTTCCTGAATCTGAGGTTTGACTATCTGATAGACCCCCCTCTGCAGGACCTTTTTATTTATTTATTTATTTAACCATTATTTTACCAGGCAAGTCCCGTTGAGATCTCAGATCTGTTTTTCAAGGGAGGCCTGGGCCTCAAGGCAACCTATTGTACATGTTTTTAGGGGTGGGGGAAACCGGAGTACCCGGAGAAAACCCATGCAAGCATGAAGAAAACATGCAAACTCCACACAGAAAGACCCCAGGTCCGAACCGGGGATCGAATCCAGGACCTTCTTGCAGTGAGGCGTTAGTGCTAACCACTAAGCCGTCGTTCCGCCTTTACCAGGGAGGCTCAGAAGTGCAGTTGAAGCGCCCTGTAGTTGGAGCACACTTTGCAGTCCCCCTTTTTAAATAGGGGGCCCACCACTCCGGTCTGCCAATCCATGGGAACTGTCCCCGATGTCCACGCAATATTGTAGTCATGTCAGCCAACACAATCCCACAACATCCAGAGCCCTAAGGAACTCAGGGCAAATCTCATCCTCCCCAGGTGCCTTCTCACCAAGGAGCTTTTTAACCACTTTGGTGACCTCGGCACCAGAGATTAAAGAGCCCAATCCAGGGTCCCCAGGCTCTGCTTCCACACTGGATGATGTGCTGGTGGGATTGAGGAGTCTATATCTACAGTCCATAATATCAAAACATTTAGAGAATCTAGACAAATCTCTCCAAGTAAGAGCAGGATAATTGTGCCGAATTCTGGCCCTTCCAACAATCCTAAAGACGTCCAGATTATCGTGATGGCTCTAAAAGATTATCTGAGCAGATATTCCTACTGTGGGAGGTGAGTTAAGAGTGAGCTAGTCAGCTCGGAAGGACATCGGGACCGCTCTGACCTCAAATCGGGGATATTAAACATGTTTGATTTTTTTGGCTCGATACCACAGAGTGAGTTGTGTTCACCCGAGAAAAAAAGAGCTTGCAGCCTGTTGAATAGACGTGCAGCCAATCAAAAAGCTAGGAGAATCACAGCAGACATAAAACACTGTCTAGACTCACCAGAAAGTCTGCTGGACGTTAAAAGTCCTATGGAATTGTTTTTCCTCTGGTAAAAATAGTCCACAAACGATCAATATTTTTTCTTCCTAGTCATGGATGTTTGTTTACTTTGAACTCGTGTCTCTCTGGAGGTCACCTGAAATTTCAAGAAGTCTTGCGTGATTTCACATCTGACATCTGAATGTTAATGAATGAAATATCTTTTCGTGTGTGGTGTGCTGTCACTTGCCGTCTGGCTGTACACCACAAACCGTAGGACCAAACCTGGTATATCCATGATTTTTTATCTTCACGTGTGGCGTCTCTCAGTCTTTGAAAATCGGCCGACTGTTTTAAAATCTTACAGTGTGACGCAGCCTTAAGCGGCAAGACCAAAACCCAACACAGAATGTCTGTGACCTTTTACGTATATCTCAAGCAGCACTGCATTAAAATCTGCCATTCTGCCATGGATATTACCACATGGGTTCAGGAAGACTTCAGAAAAAATATTGTCAGTGAGCACAGTTCGTTGCTACATCTACAATTGCAAGTTAAAACTTTACCATACAAAGACAAAGCCAGATATCAACAACACCCAGACAAGCCACCGGCTTCTCTGGGCCCGAGCTTATCTAAGATGGACAGACGCAAAGTGGAAAAGTGTCCTGTGGTCTAAAAAATCAGTATATCAAATTATTTTTGAAAATCATGGACATGGTGTTCTCCAGGCCAAAGAGGAAAAGGACTGTCAGGATTGTTATCAGAGTAAAGTTCAAAAGCCAGCATCTCTGATGGTATGGGGTGTATTAGTGCCCATGGCATGGATAATTTGCACATCTGTGAAGGCACCATTAATGCTCAAAAGTAGATGCAGGTTTTGGAGCAACATATGGTGCCATCCAAGCCACGTCTTTTTCAGGGAGGTTCTTGATTATTTCAGCAAGACAATGAAGACACATTCTACATGTGTTCCAACAGCATGGGTTCATAGTAAAAAAGTGTGGGTATTAGACTGGCCTGCCTGCAGTTCAGGCCTGTCTCCCATTGAAAATGTGTGGAGCATTATGAAGCACAAAATATGACAATGGAGACACTGGACTGTTGAGCAATTGAACTTGTACATCAAGAAAGAATGGGAAATTATTCTACCTACAAGGCTTCAACAATTATTGTCCTCAGTTCCCAAACACTAATTAGGTGTTGTTAAAAGAAAGGTGATGTAACACAGTGGTAAACATGAGCCTGTTCCAGCAGTTTTGAAACATATTGCAGGCATCAAATTCAAAATGAGTGAATATTATGACAGTCTGTGTCTTTCTGGTTGGTTCCTGTCATTGAGTGATCACAGCTTCAGCTCGTCACCTGATTGGCACCTGGGCTTTATAAGGCTTCCCCTGCATTCTGGTCTTTGCTGGAGCCTCACACTCTCTTGGTGGTGTTACAGCTTCTCAGTTAAACATAAAAGCTTATCTGAGTACTTACTTGTATCCTTTGTGTCTCTCAGAAGATATCCAGAATGACCTCCTTGTGAAGCTCTCTCCTGAAGCCTTGTTCAGACAGTCACTATCTCACCTGCTGCTCATCTCTCAGAGAAATCAACCTGTGGACTACGCACCTTCTGCTCCTTGAGATCCTGTGGAAAGTAGTGATGGTCACATGAAGCCTCGTGAAACCTTGAAGCTTTCATTTCAATTGGTTCAAAAAAAAGGTTCATTTCTTGAAGCGTCATGTGCTCACAACTCCCTCTGATGGTCAAAACTTTTGTCATTTCATCTATTTATAATGGCCTCTTGGCTGTCTTGAATAAAATGAAAGTACTTTGGTTTATTTTGTGGTCTATTCTTGTAATTTTAGATGAATGTTTTTTTTAAATGGTAAAAGTTGTTTTGTTTTTTTTGTTTTTTTTGTATTTTTTAAATAAAGACTTGTCATTATGTTTAATGAATGACATGTTAAATAAAACACAAGCATTTTGTTTTACTTACTCAGGCAAATCCCACTAAGATTGCAAGAGAGTTTTGGACCTGAAGGCAACATGGTTTTGGTTTGTGTGAGAAAATCCACACAAGCACAAGAGGAACATACAAACTTCACACAGACCCGGGTCAGATACACGGAGGTACCAGTGCTAACCACCGAGCTATTTTGCTGCCAATGCTTATGAACTCTAGGGTCATGGTGACTATTTACAGTGTATTAAATACAAGTATTTTCTTTCTTCTGTGTTTGGACTCAGTTTCTCTCACGGCAGGAAAATGCTGTTTTTCTTTTTGTCTTTTTTTTTTTGTCACTTCAGTAGAAAAAAGAACTGAATCTTAGCTTCTTAATGCTGTTTTTTGTTTAAATATTCATTGGAACATATACTTCACCCTGAAATAAAAAAACACACTAGAACAACAGTAATATACAACCATCTGTAAAGCTCTTTATTACTGTGGTTCTAACCCTAAAAAGTCCAATATATAAAACAAGCCATCAGAAAAGTTAGACCTTTAAAATGGCACTCTAAAATAGTTACACTTTTCATTTTTTTTTTAAACTAATTCTGTGAAAAACCTTGAGAGAAATCGGTGTGATCATTCAGGTGAAATGTTGCTGCTTTTTTCTAGGTGTCATAAAATCAACATATCTGTCAGAAAGCAGTAAAACTCAAGCACAAACACTTGCACACAGGTTCTGTGGTGTTCATGAAACAAACCAAAACCCGAATCCTTTCCTGAACCAGTGAAGCTTCAGACGTCACTTACCCTTAACGACATGCGATTCATTAAAAACTTCCGGGATTTCTCGACAGAAGCTCCGAAGCCTCGGCACGGGAAGACCCATCACTAGTGGAAAGACCTGTCTGAGAAACTCACTTGCTCAACCCTCTCGTCTCCAAAGGAACCAAATTAAACTTACCCAAGGACTTACCCTCTCCTTCATGCTGGTCACCTCCAGGAAATTCAAAAAGATCCTTCTCACCATATTTCAGCAAAGCTTATCTAATCGTTGCCTCCACTCTCCTCCAGAAAAGCATACTTACCCCTGTTTCTCCGCCTGCAGATCTGGTCCAGCCACTTCACCTGTAAATAAACTTCACTTGTCTCCTGTATCTGTTTGCTCCTGTGCTGCTCAACTTAGACCTAACCCAGTTTTCCTGATAAATACAATGCAAAAAAAAAAAAAGTTTATCCATTTGAACATTAATTTGTTGTAGTGTATTGAATATAGGTTGAAAAGGATTTGCAATTTTATTTTACACAATGTCCCAACTTCTTTGGGGTTGTTGTAGGCTAATATTTTCATTCTCACGTCTTACTAAAATTGTGTAGCGTCTGTTGCCTCCTGACACTTGTGGAGTGTGATTCTTCTGAATGTCTTTTCACTGACAATGGATCTGTAGTAGACAGTTAAGTTAGCAAGATGGACATCATTGAGGAGCAGCTTCTCTTGTCCAATTAAGCATGCATATAAACCAGTATTTACCGGTGTTGTGTAAAAGTGGGTATCCCTGAAAAATCTGTTTTGCATGCAAATCACTTGTGAAATATTGTTATAGATTTGTGATTGTGCCCATCTGCTGACTGTCTAAGACTTCTGCTAAAATATGTGAAATTATGGACAGCATTATGGAGCATTAAGGTTTAGACTTTAAGCTTTAAAATGGTGGGATTACAATATACTTAAGATCACATACTATACTTGCATAAATATGGTTCCTTAAACTTTCAAGAGATCCATCTTGCTAAGGGACACACTGTCTACTAGTCCTTGGCTGGATGTTGGACAAAACACTCAATGAATTTAAGCCAATATTTCACTGAGAATTAAACACAAAAACAATGCTTGTTTTGTAACAAAATATAAAATTTACCATATCTGCCATATATAATTTATATTTTTTGAACATGTCCCTATGCTGTAATGAAACAGACAAACTTGAGTCTACAAGACAAGCAAATATTGATAGTAACTCAATTTTAGACTTTATTGAATTCATTTCAAGACTCTTGGCACTTCATGGGCATATTTGCTGCTTGGTGCTGTATTTTTTGTGCATTACCAATCAAGGGAGGACGGCACGGGCAAGAGTGACAAAGTAGTGAGATTTCATTTTCTGTTTTGTGTAAATGCTTTATAAATTGCATAAATAGGTTTTAAATTGGAATGATTTTAGATAATTTTTGAATGAATGAATGACTTTTTTTATTTCAGACAATTAACAAATTTAAATAATAAATAAATCAATTTCAGAAA
>JARVJO010031037.1:0-10460 GCA_031762555.1 Cynodonichthys magdalenae | reverse complement strand
GACAGAACAGAGAACAGACGGAGAAATATAAAGAAGCTGCGTTAACGCGCGTTAAAAAAATTATCGCCGTTAATTGTTGGCTGCGTTAACGCGATAATAACGCGTTAACGTGCCCAGCACTAGTAAAAACAATATATTTATTTTTAAGAACTCATTTGTGGGCCAGTCTGAAGTCATCTGTGGGTTAGTTGTGGCCCACAGGCCACCAGTTGATTGTCCCTTTTCTATTAAATTTTTCATTGGAGTGTTTTAGGACAACAGTAATCTACCTCAGTTCTTCCTTCAACCTGAGGTTGTTCAAAGTGCTTTCTACAACACCTAGACAACACTTACAGTAAGCTATTAATTGCTCATAACCTTTCCCCTGAACCACACTTCAAAAGATCAAAACTCTCCTTTGAACATTTTTTCAAGAAGCATGTTTGACCCAGTAGCTATTATTAGGCTGGTTGTGCAATTAATCGATGGGGTACAGGATGTTTTATAACCCTGATGAGTCCACAGATTGTAAATCTCATGATCAGAGGCAGTGAGCGAGGCTCTGAGAGGACAACCGTGTTTCTGCCACTGCGCAGACTTGTCCACCTGAAGTGTCTTACGCACATGTGGATGTGTCTTGCCAGACGCTCGCCTGATGGATTGTGGTCTTCCGTGAAGCTCCCAGTTGTCTGTGTGGACATTTGTAGTAGAGCATAAACTGGCCTGCAGTCTCCTGTGGGTTATATTTGCAATAAAAATGCAACCAGTTCCAGTATGGATATTTTGATGTACAATAATACAAATGTTTAAACAATGTTTTTTTTAAATAAATACATTCAATAAACTTGCTGGTTACATAAAAAAAAACAGACAGATACAGACATTCACAGATTGTTAAATATTTATTTTAAAAACAGTAAAATAATGAGCCTTTGCAGCGCAGTTTGCTGAAACAAAAATGAATATTATGAATAGAATAATGTATAAACCCTTTTGTAGATAAAGGTGGATGTTAACTCAATGTCAGGGTGGAAAGACCGCAGCAATGACCTTAAACCCAGTTGAAGTGGTTGATTTTGGGTCATTACCATCATAACTGAGTACCAGGTTTTAGCTCATGCCTACCAAGCAACTTATAGTATGTATTGATGCAGATTGAATAATAAGCTGTGCATCAGATGTGTATCTTTCTTCATAGGCTTTGAATGACCTCACATAATACAGATTTGTAGTTTGAATTTTGTTCACGTCACCTTAAACTCTGCCTGTATATTTACTTTGATCCTTGCCTGAATCTTTCTCCAGCTCAACTGTCACTCTGAATATTGTTAAGCATTGGACATACAGTTCTAATCAAATGCATGGTGTTACAGTATATCCCGGAAGGCCTGTGAAAAGTAGGCTTCAGCTTCACCACAACTGTTGCTCTCCCCACATCCAGTACTGGCAGATGGATGTGGGGAGACACAAACACACACACACACACTCACCCCCACCACCACCCTGTAGTCAACCTCTCATCTCGTCTCCATCCCATCTATCTGGCTGCTTCTTTTTGTCTCTTTGCTCTCTAGCATTTTCTCTTTTGTCTCTATTTCAGACCTTTAATCCGATTAGGAATAAGGAACTGCTGGAGGAAATTTACCCTCAATATACCACCAGAGCTCTCTGAGTCCAGGTTTAATTTATTTTTCCATGTTCAACTCCTATAAATCAGCAACCATGCAAAAGCATTGTTCTCAGTAATTGACTTGGATGTTTGCTGTACAAAAGTGCCGTTAAATCATATTATCTTTAAATGACATTTATACAAAAAAAGACAAAAACTCAAGTAAAATGTATTTTATGAGTGTATATGGTTAATTTGGATGCTAATAGAGATTAAAAAAATTTAATTAGCAGCAGTAATGAAATCAACAAAATAGTTTAACTTTTTAAGGTACGAACTGCTGAAAATACAAACACTGATGTTCAGAAACTGCTACAATTAGCTACTGGTGACTATATTTTTTAACTAGGGAAACTTTTACCCTCTAAGTTCTATTTTTCCCCTTGGAACTGTCCTCATATAAAATATGAAACACCAGCAGGGAGAAGGAATTCGTGCGTGTGGGCAAATATGTCTCGTTTTGACATGAAAAATAGAGGCTGGATAAAAATATTGCACATAAAGTAATACTACATTTTGCAGGGAAAACTAGTTTGCTGACTCAACAACTAGCTTTAAATACAAAACACTTATAAAATGCATCAGGGACATTAAGCAAATTGTGCAGGAAAAGCTGCAATGATGCACTGCAGCATTTTATTTTAAACTAAGGGGACCTATTTATAAGTGCCAGTGAAAAAGTGTTTAACGCAGTCATTTTATCCTCATAAAGCGATATTTCACTGTGTGAAGTCTTAAAAGAATTCTTGGTATTTTTTAATTTTCTGTTTAAAGCCAAATAATTTATTATTTAATGATACAATCTGAGAAGTCAATAAAAGGCATTTCTGCTTAAATTTTCATCATGAAACACTATTTGTATAAATGCTGCAATTTCTGTTACTTATGTTTTCTGTTTTGAGTTTTTTCTCTTTGGTTCTTTTTGTCCCCTTGTGTTCAGTTGTATGCTCCAGTCACTTCTCACAGTACTTTTCTTCAGTTTGTGATGTGCAGTCCTGCCACGCCCACTCACACCTGAACCCTGCTTAATTTATTACAGCTGCAGCCACTCCTCCCATCAGCATTAGCTTTGTGGTCTGTCAGTTCTTCCTCTCATGTGAGCTATTATGTGTTTTAGAAGTGAAAATTCAGATCTTTACAAATGTGATTTTATAAACAATTAAAATTTTAGCTGTGGATAGTTTTTTTTTGAGAAACAGAATTGATATCTGACTCAGAATAGAGCTAAAGGTTACTCCAAGCATTTGCTCATCTGTCTTGGCAGACTTTAACTGCCTTTATAAGATTAAAGCAGTCTTTTAAGTGTGCAGCACTCACTGCAGTTCTACTCTTATAGAAAACACCAAAAAAATAACACAAGATCAGTGCACACAAAGTAAGTTGTTCATTATACTTTAAAAAATGTCTGATTAATGTAAGTTTTAACTCTTTGTTTTTTTTTCTCAGCTGTAGGAAGGCTTGCAGATTTTGCCCATGCTGATCTTCCTGTGATCTACTTACAACAAGACATTAATAGTTTATACCCTTACCATACGAAAAAAAAAGTATAATTAAATAAAAAAAGCTTACCTTCCAGTACTATTAAAATGGTTTGGAGTATTGAGTATTTTTCTATTAGAATCAAGGTATTATGACAGATTTCCATCTTTAGCGGTATGTTTAAATCTTGTGCTGTACCAGAAGAAAGAAGCTGGTTTTCCCGATCAAACTAGCTCACTTTCTATCACCCAGCAACAGTCTGGCCTCCCCCATCTGCATGTTTGGTGTCAATGACATTATACTTTGAATCCTGCCCCCTCTGGCAACTGGCCCATGGGAGGAAAAAGATGAGTAATTAAAAAAAAAACTTCTCTCGTTCCCTTGCTCTGTGCCCCTCACCAAAGCCATCTCTGATGAGATTTAGTGAAGGTGAGGACTGGGGGGTTTTGTGTGGCTGCAGTGATGTCAGCAGGGATTGGGAATAGTAAAGCCATTATGTGTTGGAAGTAAAGAGAACTGTATTTAGAAAGCAGGATTGGATCTGGAACCATAATTCATTCTTCTGTTGAGTTTTCCTGCACTTATTGCACATTGGCACAGGTCCATTAACTTAGCTGATTATTAGTATATTACCAAGATAAGAACTGCACCATTCTGTTGTTCCACATACTAACTTTGCTCTGCATAATGAACCGCTATTAATTTTTAATAGCTTAAAGGAGTTAGCCTGAGGATGAAACTATATTTATCCCTCCTGATAATGTGCTATCTTGCTTAGGCTAACACCAGTTATTTCATGCATCATCGGACTAAATGTTGCCCAGGAGTTTAGTGATTTATAAACAGGATTTGCTCCCCCCGCAAGGAAGGGAGCCCAAATTGGTCATTCTAAGATACCAATCTTTGATTTTGCAGCATCCTTATGATTGATCCTGATGGTATTTTCAGCATGCCTCCAGAGAAATGGTAATATCTGAGTCCTCAGACTCAAAGATAGATTGGGTCGCTGCCCTCAGATGGTGTTTGGATTGGTTTCTGCCTCCGTTGTGACTTTTCTGTTTTGTGGCGTGTCAGCTGTTCGTCTGGTGGAGCTGGTTGTCTTAACACAGCATCTTTGAGCCTGCCAGTCAGACATTGTGTCAGCAGGACTTGTGTCACATTATGGTTAGGAAAGATCTTAGTCAGGGTATATAAATGAAATTATTGTAAAGTTTTGTTTGAGTAAACTGTTAACAGTAACACTAAATAAACTCTCTGGGAAAATAGGCCAGATTTTAAGTGGTGTGTGATGAAGCAAAGGAATGCCATATGACTCTGACTCAATTTAAAAACTTGTGATTCTTAGCTTTTAAACAATAAACTAAGTATTTAATGTATAAAAACATTGGAACTTAAGCATAGAATGTCAAAAATAAAAATTCACATTGTAAAAAAACAAAAGGCCTGCAATTTTCCACTCATTTACGTCCATGTCTTTGTCCTCGGCCATGCTCACTGAACAGACTCCAGACAAGTCAGCAGTTATAGCTACTTTGGCAAATAACATGCCTATAAATTTTAAGAAAACCCATCCTAAACGTTTTATTGTCTGTTGCTATAAAATTCAGACAATCATTCTGTAATTGCCTGTCTGTTGCTTGTTTGCCTTTCTTTTAGGAAAATCTGTCCAGAGTAAAGCTTGTTTGTTTATTGCCATGTACTGAGAAGGTGCCAACCAAAGAAATCCTGCTTCAAAAGCGACACCCTTAGGCTTGATGGACCAGCAGAATGCCAACATGAAAATGTTACAAAGTTAAACGAAAGAGAAAAACTGACTTATTTGGTGATAAACAAAAGTTGGAGCAGTCAAGGCTAGGCTTTAAAACTTAAAACACAGTTCAAATTGTTAAGCACGGTAGTCGTAGCAACAAAACTGTTTTCTGAGTGGTTAAAACAGGCTAACGTTAAGCTTTTGGAAAGGCCTCCCCAAAGCCCAGATCTCAAACATATTAAAATTGTGGGTCATTTTGACCTGAGGGTTAGAAGCAAAATTTGTATCAGGCTTCAACTAAACCAAACAATTCAAATGAGTTCTACCAATTCTGTCAAGAGTGACCAAATATTCAGCCAGAATTATGTCAAAAGATTTATGACGAATACAAAAAACAAAAAAACTGGTTGAGATGCAACGTGCTAGGAGATATTTAACTAAATATTAACAGTGGTGTGTTTGTTTTAGTGAGAATTTACAATAAATTCAAACTTGTGCTCTGAACTTTTGTTTTTAAAAATTTACATTTTAAGACATTCATTTCTATGATTTTCTCAGCACACTGCTCAATGTTATAGAACATGTTTTGCACAAATTTGCTTTGAAGCTTTCAGTCGACATTTTGTGAACACATGGCTAGACATTCACTAGCTAGACATTTCAAAATTCCCTTTGATTATTAAATAAAATTACCACTTTGTCATCTGTTGTTCTGCTTTTTTTCATCTAGAGTTTCTGAAGATGACAGAACACATAACTGACTGAGGAAAAAAAAAACCTGAGATATCGTGGATCTTAGCTTCTTGAATATCTCTTGCGAGATGCCATCTGTGATTATTTGGAGGCTTTATTGCACTGCAGCATTTTGCCACTTACTCTTGTACATCATAGATCATCAGTACTGTGATTAGGCGGCAGCACTTTGTAACCTGGCAATTTGTGCTGAAAAGCGGGCACCTCATCAGATATGAGTCGCCTCATATCTGATGAGGTGCCGTGTTTTTAACAGGGCTTTGCTGGTGAGGGACACTTGACAAGAAACATGGCTCAGTGCGCCTGGCCTCTGTTTCCCCAGTGAAAACAGCTATCCATCTGTGTAATAGGCCTTGTCAAAGTTTACCAAGAATCAGCAATTCACTTTGAGACCAGGCTGCATTTGCAACCGAATGGCACTCAGATAAGCTGTAAAGCCCATTGAGGCAGCAAGCAGGGCTTTGATGCAAAGTGATATCTTGACAGTCCCCTTCTCGTTCGGTTTCCAGTGTCAAGGCTTTAAATGTTTCGCTGCATGGTATCTGCACACATTCTTCCATTGCCCACATTACTTTTCCTTTGATGTTTAGATGTCATTTCCAAAAATACATTTATTAGCTTTCTTCTCCAAATCAAACAACTTTGTACTTTGTGAATATTTTATCACATATTTTTTTATTATTTTGGCTCCTATAATCTGATTTGTCAGATTATGTATTTTTAATATTATTAAGCATTGGATTTAGTTCATTAACACCCAGGAAGTCTGGACTTCATCATCAGTGGAGCTCCCTTTGTGCTTCTTTGACTTGTATACAGGGTTTGGGTGTTAGGATCTGGTTCCCGCTTTTTAAAGTTTTAGAAATTTTGTATTCTCAAAAACAATGGTTAAGTCCCTGTTACACAAAAATATTTGACAACTTATGAAACTTTTGCTATAACGAAATTACTCCTGTAGATTATAAATTCAGTCTAGTCATTAACATTACAGTATGCATGTGTCCAAAAGAGGTTTCCAGTATTATTTTTTTTATCTTCAGTGTTAGACAAAATGTTCAGAAGTTGTCTAAAATCTCATAGTGTGCCAGAGCCTTTAGTCATAAAATCTGTTTTTAAAATACAAGTGCACCACTGAAAACCTATTTTCTGAAAACAAAACATAGTTGGCTCATTGTACAGGGGGAAAATCATAGCAAAAAGCAGAGGTGTAAAATAACAAATACATTTACTTCGTAAAGAACTTAAGCATTTTTTGAGGATCTGTCATTGTACCAAGTTTTTTTTTTACTTTTTGTAATTTTTACTTTTATTTTGGAAAATTCAAAACAAAAAAAAAAACTTTTACTTCTTTACTCAAAATTTAACAACTTGTTATCTGCTATAAACTTAAAAATGACTGGAACCCATCATGAAAGTTGTTTATATAATACTTCTACTTTCATGATTATTGTGAGCTGTTTTATGACTTTCACTTATGTACATTTCTTATCAGTGAATTTCATTTTCACCATTCATTTTCTTTCAAGTTTTTTTTATTTTTTCCCCCAAATATTTTATACACCTCTTGCAAAAGTATATTAAACTAATAATTAGGTAATTTCTAGAAAACTAAGTCAAAATTCAAATTATATCACAAAGCCGATGAAATAAAAGGTTGAAACTTAAGTTTAAAAACCATAGTCAGGCATCCTGATATTTAAGCAGTGAGGTCTTCAGAATTTTAACTTTATGCACCATCAGAGTCACACATCTTATTGACATCCGATGATGTATTTTTTTTTTCTAATGTAAATAGTTGCAGCAGCAGCTAGCTGTAGCACTTGGCTGCACCCAAAGTCACTTTGGGCTGAAATATCCTCCATAATTCTTCTGGAATAAGTGAGTAATGTAAAACTGGTGTTAATGTATAGGTTAGTGCAGGTTGTATGTTAGACGTGTATGTACCTATACTTAGTATAGGTTACAAAAGCTGCTTGGACAAGCTGTTGGTTTTGATTTTTGAATGACCAGAAGCAGCATAAAGTCAGACTGATCTGCGCAGCCATTTCACAGAACTGTTTTGTAAAAAAAAGCATAAAACTTTCTAAAATATTATTTGTTCAATAGAACCCAACTTCAAACTTCAAATCTGAACTATCCCTTTAACGTGACAATAGCTGCATGTACAGCCCATTGCATGTTGCTTTTAATATACCAACATATTCATTGGATAATTTGATCGATTTGTATGAACATATTTAATGAACAGTTTGAAATTTCAATGTTTTTCCACTGACAACATGCTGGTAACCTACCATTTCACCTTTCAAAGCACATTTTTAATGACATACAATCAGTTTTTCAGAAAATATATTTTTATTTTTAAACCGCTCGTATAAATACTCCCTTGTTTGCATGATTCATGTCAAGGGTGCGCAGCTTGAAACAAATTCATTGTTGGAGCCATGTTGTTCGATCAGTCTGCCCACACCGTGCCACACGTTGCCAAGAAAAATAGCTAAAGGTTAAAAGGACAAAATGCCTGTTATTTTGTCTTGATCTGCACTGCAGTCTGTGGTGTGCTGAAGTGAACACCAAGATTTCCACAATTGATTATCTAGCCTTGAAAAAGGTAATAAAAGCAATTTTGTGCACATTGTGTTATAAAAGATTGCTGGTTTTATAGCTCAAAGTTTCATGTTTTTCTCTTCATAAGTCACAATAACAGACTTAAAGTGGCTCCAGTGGGTCCAGTGAAGAGAAAATAAGCTTCAGACAACAATTTTTTTGTTTTTGTCTAGACTTATGAGCCAGAGCTCCAGGTTAAAAGAAACACAGTTTGTGTTTAGGACTTAAAAAGCTGATAACCTTATTCAGTTCAGAGACCTAATAAATATACACATATTTCCGATAATGAAAGTCTTTGTGCTTTTTGAATATGTTGCAATAGACGGTTGTAAAAATAAAGCCTTCTGATAATGAAAAAATGGTGTTTATTAGAGGAGGAGCAGGAATGAATGGTGATGCAGAGAAACAAAGGGAAATTAACAAAAGATCTCAAATGTACGGAGCCCATCTGGTGACAATGGATAAAAAAAGATGAAAAAAAGTGTGTGGGAATGAGACAGTTACTGCGTGGCCAAAAGATACTCATAGCCATGAGATCATTTTGAGCAGCCGTGTCATTTTGTAAGAGATATAAACATTGTTGGACTCAGATTATATGTAAATGAAATAATAATAATAATCTTTTTTTGTTTTGGCTCTGTAGCACTTTGAGATTTTTGTTAATAAAAGTGTGTTACAAATTAAATTCATTATTATTATTATTATTATTATTATTATTAAATACGTTGTTTTTGTGCTCAATAGTACCCCATATTTTTTTCTTTTGGTGTATGTTTAATCAAAGAGAATAAATGGTTCATTTTTCAAAGTACTACTATTTATGAGATGGCATTGAACACCCTAAATGAGATGAGATGAGATGCTTTATTTGTCGTTCAACACAACATCAGGGATGCAATGTAGAATGAGATTGAGTTAAGAACATCCATTCAAGAAAACATAAATGAGACAAAACATGGGCGAACAGGTGAACAGGTCATGCGCAACAGGGTCGCGCTACCTTTTTTAAACAGCTAGAAATACACATTAGGAAAGTTGAGTTAAAAAAATTGCTCTGATCCTATGTTTACGTCAGAAACATAAGATCATATGCGTAAAAAACGACTAAATGTGTGTTTTGGAAACAGATTATTTACTGTGTTCCTGAATGTGACATAAAACTACAGTGAAATGAGACGGTCTATCCTTTGCTTGACGTATGTTTGTGTGACCACACGCTACATAATGATCAGTTTTATATCACGTGCCTTAAGACTTAAAATGCGTTGGGACATATTTTTACACATCTTTTACTGGAGGAAAAACTTCACAATTAAAACATTAGACATAAATAATTGGGGAAAAACAAACCCAATAATTTGGGTTTAGCTCTAGTATTAAAACTTATGGTTACATTTTATTTATCATCTCATTGCAGCATAAATTTCATCAGCTAAATTGCAAAACTTACATTTAAAAACATGTTTTTTATTTTATGATGAATTTCTGATGAATTGTGACAGCACTCGGCAGGAGGCAGGGATGTAAGCAGTTGACAAATGTGCACTCAGAAGGATGCAGCCCCCGAATTGAGACACAGCCTCAGACTCTTTCTGGGACAAAGGCACGGGGTGAGAGAGAAACTAGTTTTGAGTATTGAGCTTAAAAAAATGTTAATATATTTTGGACAAACACAACTCAAGCTGTCTTATAGCTACAATTTACTGTATAATGTTAAGAATTACTTCATGCCTAACCACAAGTGACGAAAGTAAGTTATTCATTCCTATATGTTGGTTAAAATAAAATACATTCAAACTTTTCCATGTAAACTATCAACAGTCTCTGCATGGAAGTAACTGTAATAATTACCTTGTGGCCACACACAAATTTTGTATTTTTATCCAATATCACCAGATGGGCTCCATATAAAGCACAATAAATAAATAAAATACAGAAACAAACTCTCAAAACACAGATCCTGACAGGCAGATATAATCATTAATTTAAAAACTTCATATTTTGGTTTAGGTCCTAGACTTATTAGAGCTGACTTAAAAAAAAAAAAAAAAAAAAATAGCTGGCAGATTATGAGGTGTTTGATAATATGATGTCAAATTTGCTCTGTGAGAAATGAGGTTGGTATAATTGTCATGAATGAATTGATTAGAGTTTGCATGTTCTCTCCGTGCATGCGTGGGTTCTCTCCGGGTACTCCAGCTTCCTCCCACACACCAAAAACAT
>JARVJO010031036.1:0-10460 GCA_031762555.1 Cynodonichthys magdalenae | reverse complement strand
ACTGATCCTTCAACACGGAGCATCTTCAGAAGACAAGTTGATAAAATAAATTTAAAAATCTGTATTGTTCGATACAAAAGTGTATTGAACCTAAAGCACTGTTCGATACGGTTCGATGCAGGTACATGTATTGTTGCACCCCTAATAAATACATATATATATTTTTTCTGCTAACAGTAAAAGTTTTATTGTCTTAAGCCATAATCTTTCAGACATTGTAGATCATAAGTATTATCAGAATAAATATTTGATCACATATTTACTAGTCTAATTTTCTTGAAGAGTTTAATCAGTTTAAATAACGATTTAATTTTCACAATCTGATCCAAGGATTTTATCATTTTAGTTGTTTTGTGCTAACCTGAACAGGTCTAGCTTTCGGATGATTCCAGATTGGTGGATACACAATGTTTATAAAATAAATATATTATATATAATCAACAGCATGAACTTAAAATTGGATGAGCATCTCTTTTATTCTAACCAAATCCTTTTTAGCTTTAACATCTTACTTGTTTCTGCTCTTTTGATGGATTCATCTCTAAAGACTGGCAGCTCAGGAGACTCTGAAGCCTGCATGGCCTCCAAAGCTGCAGGATTGATATCACCTGAAACCACGCTGCCCCTCTCACTTCCCCCTGTGAGTCGGACCAGCCAGTGGTCGGAGACTGATGAGCTGGTGGAACCTGTGAGAACATTAAATTGACTTTTTTCTGCAAGAAAATGTTTTACAAATGCCTAACATATGATTTGCTAAATTGGACAAACCAGTGAGTGAGGAGCTTGCAGACCAGGGAGGGATGGTGCTTCTTTTTTGATATAAAAGGATATACGCTCCACGTGTGCACACCTCCGCATCTGGAACCGGCTCAGTGTTGCTGTCATCATAACTGTACCACTGACCGTCCACAGAGTTCCGACAAAAAGCTGTAAATATGAAGAACTTCATTAAAAGAACCAAAAAACTACACATGTGAATAATGTACACAGAGGCCATTAATGAGTCAGGGCACAAACTGATGTCTAAACCAGAATGAGCCACCAGATGTTGAACCTGTGGACATCCTGTGATCAACTCAGATCAACTCATTTTAAGGCTGTTTCTTAAAATCCAAATGTGACGCTTCACATCCCCCCTCCAGCTTCTAAAGCAGTTCATTCTAGTTGATAGATGGGTTTACGACTATATAGCAATGCTGAAACTATTTATTTAAAAATGAATTAAAAGATGTAAACAAGGGAAGACTTGTCCATCCAGCCTTACATGTTGGAGCCAGAGGAGAATAAAGACCACCAAATTGTAGTTGTTAACTTTTTTAGAAGTTCCGTTGCAAATACTGTGACGTCAGAGTTCAGAAGTTGTCATAGAAAATAAGGAAAAGTGAAGGTATTGAAAAATATGACCCAAACAGAATATAAAGATATCTATGCAGCACCAGGAGAGACTAAATTAAACTTTTCTGCACTCCTACTCCAAGTACACAATATGTCCTTTTTAACCTACATGTGAATTTAGGTTACATAACCAGTTCATTTTTAGCAACTACAGTAAATTACGTCCTGTATAAAATGACTTCAGCTTTATTTTTTAGACTCATGCTTCTGTTAATGTTGGTCCCATTAGAGCAGTAGTTCAAACCTGTGTAATGTCCACCGTGCATTCCTCCGTGGTGGTTGCAGACCGC
The DNA here is from genome assembly GCA_031762555.1 of Cynodonichthys magdalenae. Classification (NCBI taxonomy): domain Eukaryota; kingdom Metazoa; phylum Chordata; class Actinopteri; order Cyprinodontiformes; family Rivulidae; genus Cynodonichthys; species Cynodonichthys magdalenae. Next base: position 8,775 of record JARVJO010031036.1, on the reverse strand, counting down.
GAACAGATCATACAGGAAGTCCGGAGGAGCCAGGTCAGGTCTCCTGGAATGCTTCCAGCCCGGCTGAAGTGAGACCTGCTGTGGGCCGTTGTTGCGGCTCACCATGTGAGGCGTCATGTCCAGGGCCGTCAGGGGGAAATGCACAAACGTGGTGAGCTTGTTCCTCCTCTCGCCCACCTGTCTGAAGCGCTTCAGGTGGAGGATGAGGATGTCCGGCAGGGTCCACAGGCTCATCTTCACCATGCCCTGCTGCAGCTGCTTACAGTGGGGGCACTTCCAGGCGTCGTCTGGGGCAAGCTGGTGATACACAAAAACAACAATTAGAACATTTTGGAAAACGTTTTGAAGCTACTGCTTGAAATTACACACTCTGACTTAGTTTTGTAATAATATAAGGTGACAAAACTCAGTGTTTTGTTGTATAAACTGTCAAGAACCAAGATCCAAATACATGTTACAGCTGCTACCAATGGCTCATTCAGATCACATTGGACGTTTTTAATGATTCTTATCCACAAAAAAAGAAATCCATGAGGGTTTTCTAAACGCTTTGTGAATGCAAATGACTGGGAACTGCTTCCTAACTTGGTTAAAATCCAAGCATTTAAAATTGGTTACATTCAATTTTATTAGTATTATGCTATGCTTCTACTCACTCCTTTTTGATTATGCCAACTATTTTATTTGCTTTCTGGTCGTATACATCTACAATTTTGAGCTTCCTTTAATTTTCATTTGCTATGGAGATATACGTAATGTATGTAAAAGCTAGATATTTTGTGCATATTCAAAATAAAAAAATGTAAAAAAAAATTATTCTCTGACAGAATTCTTAATAAAGCAGGCAGAAGGAAACACACTGAATAAAACTAGTGAATAAAAACTTAGTTGTCCTGAAATATTCCTGAACCATAAGTGAAAGATGCATCTGCCAGTTTTTGTGTGTTTACAGTGTTTTCAGTTCCAGCTTTGAAGAGAGAATTCTGAGCTGGGATCAGATGGAAGCCAATGGGAGTTCGGATGTGTGCATTTTGCACTTTGGGAGGGCTTGAGAGAAAATCGTCAGCGCTGTAATGGTCAGAGACAAGCGGTTTGATGTACAAACTGTTTGAGAAACATAAAGTCTGTTTGCAAAAATTTTGGAAAATTCTGTGACATCACTCTAAATTTAAGTTTCCGTGGTTAAAAACTGATTGTGTAAAAACTAGTGCTAATGAAACGCTAACACAGCCAACGCTTAACAGCAATGATTTTTTTAAATGCATTTATTTTGTTTTGTTGTATTTATCTCCGTTCTCTGGCTTTAAACACACACACATAAACCCACTATTGGCTTTAGATGGCCTTCATCAACTTTTCAACCGATGAGAGACTTTGTTGTTGAGTCCCTCACATCAACCCGAGACAAGGTCGATTCTTCATGATACTTTTACTTTAAAACTCTTCCTGATGTTTGGCAGGAAAGAAGTAAAGTTATCTTAAAGTGCTGAACTGTCTGACCACCGGAGCAGTTCAAGCCTGAAACATCACTTCAAATTAAAACCATCGTAACAAACAGAGGGAGGGATCTGCAGACGACACTAATCAACATCTAGGAGAAAAAAAAGCCTGATTTGTTTAAAGCATTGCATCTTATATACACAATATAAACAGTACCTGAAAAATGCTCTAAACATTTTTGAGTCATAATTAGATTTTGTGCATAATAATAAGATTAATTAAGAATTTGGAGCTTTTATCGTTATTCTAAATGTGTACGTGAGGAACGAAAGATAGATACTGAGTTTTTGTTGTCAGCAATGAAAAAACACAACAAGCAATAAGAGATAAGCAATAAAAAGATACCAAGTAAAACAGAATTAGAGAAACAAATGTACATATATTACAAATATTCATCAAGATTAATTGCAAAACTATTTTGAGATTAATCGCAATTAAAAATGTAAATCTATGCCCAGCACTAGTAAAAACCATAAAAGATGTAAAAATGCCCGTTCAAATATATACTTACTATACAACTTTCTGTGACTCGTTCAAACTTTGACTGACGTCTTGGTGTACAGTCTGAGCTGTAGAGTACAGGCAGGGTAGGCAGTCCTGGTCCTCAGGGACCACTGTGCTGCTGCATGATTTAGAGGTTTCTCTGCTCCAACACTCCTACGTTTATAAGTTTTCTCACACAGTAGCACTTTGTACAAAATGAGTTTTTGTTATTTCGTCAACCTCCTCATGCTAGCAGGTATTCTTGGTTCCAACCTCCTGGAACCTAGAAGTCTATAATTCTTCTTCACTGTCCATTTTGAAAGACAGAAGGTTCACAAACTTCAATATTTACTGAAAATCATTTTTTTCCTAAAGTTTCAGCATTTTATGCTGCATCGTTTGCTTTTAATTGATTAATATTTTCTCACAGCACCGTTTTTCTACCTTATCTGATTTTAAATTGACAAAAAGTTTTTTTTTTCCTTTTCTATAACCGTAATTTTCTTAAAATTACATTTTATGCTTTCCATTCAAAAATAAACAATAACTAAAAGCTTTTTTATATTGTAAAACTATCTAAAAGTTTCTTTCCCACTAGTGTTTTTGTGGTATTTTAACTATTACAGGAAAATAAATAAGAGTTTCAGTGTCAGTCCATCTTTGTTTAAGGCAGTAAGTATCTCCTGTACAACAGACCCACTACCTGCTCCTCCTTGGTGTAGAGCTGAAAGCACTCATCCAAGGTGCAGCTAAACTGCTGGACGTGCTGCTGCTGCAGATTCCTCACGCTGTCCGCGTCTTTCACCACTTCCTCGTGAATGTTTCCAAACAGGCTGCGGGGACAAAAGCACAAAGGTTTAGTTACAGTCGACACCTGCAAAAAAGTTCTGCAGTAACAATAAAAACACACTGACCAGTCTTTGACTCTGTGCTCCCACTCGATGATGAGCTTCACGTGAGGAGGTCCTCCTGAGCCGCAGAGCTTCAGAGCTCTGGAACACAGAACAGTTCACAGGAGGATCAACGAGGGACTGATTTAACAAATTAAAACAAAACTTTTAAATTCACTTAAATGTGAAATTAAATAAAATATATATTTTTTAAAATAAAAAAACAGCGGCCCATTTCTCTGACTTAAAAATGGAAAGACTTGTTTTTGATGATGTCATTAATGAGCCACGGCTAGCTGTGATAGAACTCTGTGTACAAAGAGCTATGTCGTGGTCACATATTTTGTTACTAAAACTAGAAGCAGGAAACTGTGTAGAGTTCGAAGAAATGTCAGAGCATTTAGTACTAATCTGAACCAACAGCTGTTTGTCAGATTCTGAATATCTTGAAAACAGCCATGACGACACCATGACGAACCCAATGACCGAGTTGGCAACATTGAATGATGAGAACCAGTTTTCCTCAGATTCTTATCACTCGAATGTAGAATTTGGCAATACTGTCGTGCTTTAATCACAATTTCTGTAATTGGAATAAATAATGCTACACGTGGATCATGTTGCAGCAGATTGTCGCTAGTAATATATTAATGTTTACACAGTACATGTGAGTAGGAGCTGAGTTTTTTATATTTACTACCTTTTTCACTAAAGTCTTTATACTTCGCTGATTTTCTTGCCTTTATTTACACAGTGAACATTCCACTGAATATACGGGCAGGTTTTCACTAATCTATTTCTACATTTCTACAACAGGAGAGGAAGGGGGGGGGGGGATCCGCTGCCAGGGGAGACGTGCCTTCTCCTTCAGACTGCAGGAAGTGGCATGACGGATTCAAGTTCAACTGCCTGAAGAGACAGGTGTTAGAAATGTCCCTCCTAAATATGAGCAGGAAGAAGGTCCAATTAGGGACAAGGAACCTCGTCATTTGTAAGTGAATAATTTATTTGTGAGTTGCATGTTAACTAATAGCTCTAGTATAACTATATATGTGTGTTGCAATTTCATTGTGGTTCAGTGTAATTATAATTTTTTTGCCCTTACCTTTTTCATTTCAATGCTTTACATTGTGTATTTTCAGGATCTACTAATAAAATCCTTATGGAAGATTAAGGTTAATTTATTATTACAAACTGCCCAGATATGACAGAAGAACCCAGCCTGCATGTGTTAAAACCTTTTAACCACCAGGTGTCAGCCTCATCGCAGTTCTGTGAAATAAACTTCATTCCATGAAAAATGAAATTGAACTGCCAGGAATTTACACTGAAGTTAGGGACTTTATTGACAGTAACATCTACATTAGGGGGGATTTTCATGATGAGTGTTCCTACTCATAGCTGTTTATATACCTGAGGACAGTGACGTCTTAAAATAAAGTCTGACGACAGCAAGACAAAGTCAATAATGACAACTGTTGGCTGTGTAATAAAGATGAAGTCAGTTAGAGTCAGAGTAAACATGCAGCTACACCATCCAATGAACCAGATTCAGAATATTTATTTAAAACACCTTGGAAAATCATGTGACTTTCACAAAACGTTTGAGGTTTGACCATTGATCTGTATTACTGGACATCGCCTGTAGCCACTATAGCTAGCGACACGCCACCACAGGCGCCATTACTATTCACTGAGTCATGTCAACAAAACGCTACAGTTTCAATGCAGGATGAGCATCAATCTGTCACAAAAACATTTGTAGCCCTCTTTTTAAAGGTGAGAAAATCGTTGATGTTGTGGTATGTAAAACTATGTATTTGCCCAAGAGATAAATCTATAAGCAGTACGGGAACTTTTCATATGTGTTTGTTAATGTATTTACTGTAGAAGCCCCTTTCCGCCACATAAATCACAGGTGCTGACTACCATCACTTCTAAAGGAAGACGTTTTTGTTAAACACACTGTGTTCACCATCAATTGTCTTTTTTGTATGTGCCTGCATGTGTGGTTTGATAAATTCATGCTTACAGAAATGTCATTACTGAAAGTAAAATGGCAAAACTGAAAACTCTACTGTTCAATTGATATAAATAATTTCACAATGTTTGGCCTTTGAAAATAAATAAGTCTGATTCAATTGATTCCACTGTTGAAACTGAGTTTGTGCCGAGCAGCTCCACTGTGTGCTTACAGAAAGCATTTAGGTTAATAAAATTACACTGAGACAAGAGAAAAAAAAGTGTAAATAATACATGAAGGCACTTTGCGTTCACATTGGAGACGGTTTGTTGTTATGTGATGCAATGACTGTTTAATAAAGGCAAAGAAAGCACTGAGCATTTCTCTCAGCATGAGATAAAGCTTAAAAGAAAAATAATGCTTAAGCCTGTGCAGAGTCTAACCTGAAACAAGACGCAAAACTTAACTAGTTTTTAGTTCACAAGATCTGGTTGGGTGGGTGCAGGAGGACCGTCGGGCATGGAGATGCAGCAGAAGCAGGAGGAAATGAAGACGGGAGAACTTATTTCTAGCAGCAGAGCAGGTTGGGTGGAAGGTTATTTGATGTTATTTATAGTTTTTTTTAACATCCTACAAGCTCTGACGTGTTAAAAAATTAAGTTGCTGTTTCTTGTTGTCTTTAATATAGCCTAGTCCCTCAGTAACAAATCTGTTTGTTGATTAGTCCTACATTCAAAAAGATTTTCAAAATGTTTCCTTTGGATTTACTTAAATATATTATGTCGACAGGTTCTACTCAACTGAATTAAGTACATCTGAACCAATTTTTTCACTTACTTAATAAGTTAACATGAAGCAATTGTGTTAGATTTACTCAATTCAGTTGAGTAGATGAATATTCTTTCGTTCATTTTTTTGATATGGTCGCTCATCGATGTCATCAGCTCATTACCATTTTCTGTTCTACGGGATGCTTTTTCACAAGTTGGTCTGTCCGGCACTGATACTGCCTCGCTTGGGGGCTCAGAGGGGAGTCAGAGCCGGGCTCACTTTACCCACTTGTCATCTTCATGTTTTTTCTGAATGATCCAAAGAGGACAGAACACACGTCAGTCCCGGACTGAGCTGTCTTATGAATGAGGCTCTCGAGAAACAGGCAAAGGGGTAGAGTACAGCAGCTCAGGGGGAAAGAGTGAGGGAGGGGTTCCACTTAACAAAACACATGGTACCACCCACGTGATGGAATTACGTGATGAGGTTTGTCCCTATGTGATGAAGTCACTCGTTCAAAATCAAACGGCTCTGTGAAACAAACGCTTGTCAAGATGTAGAGGACAAACCAATGGACCACCACTGTCATAACGCCTCGGTACCTTGACCAGTTTTTAAATAGGCAATGATGGGTTATTTTAGGAATAACTAGTTCATAGAGAGCAATACTAGCAGAGACCAAATCATCAGTACTTGTCTTTCAGAGCTCTAGGCTTTCGTGGGGACAGAGCCTCTTTTTGAATAAGCTGAGATTGAACCCTGTCATTAGGCTACATGAGTTTCTACAGTGGTTCTACTGCTTCACTGCATTTGCATTTCAAAAGATTTCTGAAAGACTTTGAACCCATCAGCACCCTTCAGCGAATGAATGAACTGTTCTTAACATCTACACAAATGAAAAATCCTTTTGAGACATCGCCAAAATACCCCTCGAAATCACAGTTCATTTTTCCCACTAAAAGCCATAAAAGTCTGAACAATTCAGATGCTGCTAAAAAAAGTAAAGCAAATGTAAATATAATAGAAAATGTAAACATAAAGGGATACTAAAAAAGCCAAGTTTTAACATGCAAAACACTGAAAACCAAGGAGCATAAGGAGCCTTTAGCAGGGTCTTTAATTGTGTTCTCCAATGCCTAGGTCCCTGGTCCCAGACCAAACCCTGGGTTTGTTCTCCAGTAACTATGTTCCCCAGTACTCTTTGTTCCACAGTATTTATGTTCCCCAGTACACATGTTCCACAGTACTCTTTGTTCCACAGTATTTATGTTCCCCTGTACCTGCATTACCCAGTACCTATGTTCTCCAGTACCTATTTTCCCTAGTACCTGGTCCCCAGTACCTGTGTTCTCCTGTACCTAAGTTCCCCAGTACCAATGTTCCACAGTACTCTTTGTTCCACAGTATTTATGTTCCCCTGTACCTGCATTACCCAGTACCTATGTTCTCCAGTACCTATTTTCCCTAGTACCTGGTCCCCAGTACCTGTGTTCTCCTGTACCTAAGTTCCCCAGTACCAATGTTCCACAGTACCTATGTTCTCCAGTACCTATGTTTCACAGTACCTATGTTCTCCAGTACCAATGTTCCACAGTACCTATGTTCTCCAGTACCTATGTTTCACAGTATTTATATTCCCCTGTACTTGTTTTCTCTAGCACCTGAGTTCCCTTTTACCAGCGTTACCCAGTACCTGAGTTCCCCAGTGCCTGTGTTTCATGTTTTCTTTGTACCTGTGTTCTCTAGTCCCCAGTACCTATGTTTAACAGTATCTATGTTTCTCAGTACACATGTTCTACAGTACTCTTTGTTCCACAGTATTTATGTTCCCCTGTACCTGCATTACCCAGTACCTATGTTCTCTAGTACCTGGTCCCCAGTACCTGAGTTCCCCAGTACCTATGTTCTCCAGTACCTGTGTTCCGCAGTATTTATGTTCTCTGTTTTGCAGTACTTACATTCTCACAGGGTTAATAAAGATAAGATAAGATTTTTCCATTTTCATTTATTGCTTCTTTATTCTTTGATTTTCCACCTTTAATTGTGATTATAAAGACAGTAAAGTAACATGATGAAGAGCAGAGGAATGAGACACCATTCTGACAAACATCATGATCTTGTGCTCATGAGGAACTCTCTCTGTAGGTTTTGAATTCTGGGAATTGAACTTTTTTTTTCAGATTTTATAGAGAAGCTTCTAAATCATTAACAAAAGACAGAAAAGGTCAACTGCTATCTTTGCTTTGGAAGTGTGTTTCAAGTACAGGCAGCTCTCCAGTTTAGACTTGGCTGAATGCTGAACATGTTGGTTTTTTTAAATAGTGGCATAAAACACATCATTCCTGTTTTATTTTAGCCTCACTGAATGTTAAAAACTGATTTTTTGTATCTGTTGGTCTCATCTTAATAAGCCTCATCTGAGTCCTCTATCTGCAAGTCATTACTTCCAAAAATCTAAGTACCCATTGCTACAGAAAATATCAACTGCTAAGATACTGCAGACAAACTGAAGGTGGGTTTTCTTGAAAAAACTTAGACTACATATTTTTTGAGTATTTTTTTTCATGTATTGATAAAAGAATGTTTACAACATTCAGTGACTTTGGAAACAAAGTAAGCCACAATGCTTTATTTGCACAATAAAAGTCTAATTTTTGACATTTTCTTGCTTGGAGGATGTTGTTGTTTTGTTCAGAAGAATTTAGTTTCTGACAACACTTTCAATCCAGGCTGGAGGCACCGTCTTCCTGTCTTGATGTATGAAATGACTGAGGCAGAAGTTGATCCACTACAGTACGTCGCTCCTAACCCTGAAGTGCAATTTCTATGTTTGTAATGAAGAAACAATTGAGTTCAAAATAAAGACATAAAAGCTTTCAATAGAAAGAAAACCTTTACTAATTGGCCTGTTTATAACATTTTATGGATTGTTTCTGTACATTGTCCTAAGATGAATTATCATTTGTAATATATAAATTAACAATTAAAAATAGACTTTTGGAAGAAGGAATTATTTGCTTTTGATAGTAATAAAATAAATAAATAAACCAACAAAACATTTATGTCTTGTACAACAAACATTTGTAGAGAGTCCTTCCTGTTTGTCACGGAGTTCTCTTCCTGTTTGTGGACGGAGTTTTACTCGCGACGGAGTTTTACTCGCGACGC
>JARVJO010031035.1:0-10463 GCA_031762555.1 Cynodonichthys magdalenae | reverse complement strand
TGTTGGTGAGCTGAGAGCTGAACGAATCAGTGAATGAAGTGATTTGATTCAGTTCGTTCACTCAAATGATTAGTTCATTTGAACGAATCAGTCGTGAACGAAACAACACTAATGAACACAAGTCCCAGCTGGGTAAAGTCTGCACTAGAAGAAATATGCAGCGTTTGTGGGAGTGTTTGTTCATGCTCAAAGTGCTCAGACGCTGCATTTTGCTTCAACCACTTGCTTAAAAAAAAAATGGCTCACTTCCAGAGCCGAAGCAGCGGTTTATAACGATAGTCAAAAAGCCAAAAACTCATGGATGGAGATAAACCAGGCATTGTGCACAGAGGAATCTAACTGATAAAAACTTTGGAGCTTTAACCAGGACGGATTTGTGGATAAATAACCTCGGGTGACGGGTCTCTGACTTTTTTTCCGAATTGAAGAATACAGCGGGAGGAAACCCCCTGTAGTGACGCAGCTGCAGCGGGAGGGAGTTTCCCAGGAGCTCAACACGGTGTGTCTCTGGGACTAAAAAGGTGTGTGCGTAAATGAACGCCCAAAAACCACGTGTGAACTTCTAACTAATCACACAATAAGTAAGAATACAGTGATGTGCAATAACAGGATGACAAGTGAAGATGAAATATTCTGCACCTAAGATTGCATTGTGTTTAATGTTTTAACTTTAATGTTCTAACTTTAAAAGTTCTTAGTACTGACTGAACTAAATTCCCCCTTTTGAGAAAAATACATTGTGTTGAACCCTAAGTTAGGAGTGTGAAATACACTTTAATATGAATGGATAAACACAAAAAGCACATTCATGTAAATTCAGGGTTATTTGTGATGGTTTCATGCGAATTGAAGTGTTTTTAGTGTTTGTTTAAGCAAAACAAGCTTTTTATAATGGTTTGAGTTTAAGTTAAAAATAAAATTTGGCAAAAAGTAGCTCTTGGCCAATTTTATTTTGTGAAAGTAGCTCTTAAGGAAAAAAAGGTTGGAGACCCCAGCTTTAGAATAATATTTTTTAAAACTTATTTATTGTTTTTTCTAATTATTATCATGCTTATCATCATTATTATAAATATAATGGTTAACAGCTGCCACAGACTGGTATACAGGTGTCCCTCTGTCATCAGAATGTGATAGGAGGTGAAACATCTGGGTCAAGAAACCATCTACAGCAGGTAAGATATTAGTTATAACTTCACATACCAACCCACCTCCATTTGGATTATCTGCTTCTTCAAAAAAAGCTGAGAAGGTGCCAAATTTAAGCACTTTCACATCACTAAACAATTTCAAGTCTTAAAAAAACAAAACAAAAAAGAAAACCACTTAAAATATTTTTGTCATTTCGTGACAGCTGGATGTAAAGATCCACACACCTGCATAATCCAGTTCTGGACAAACCCCAGTCTGAGTAAAACTTGTGGTAAGACTGACCCCTTGTTCCAGATCCTCAGACTTGCCCATGAGGTCATCCAGTCTTTCTCCTCGGGCCAGGATCCGGTCCACATTCTGAGTCATGATGTCTTTCACTCCATCCACCTGGTCCTTCAATGTCTGCACCTTGTCCTTCTCTGGTGCTTCCTCCACTCCTCCCCGCTCCTGCAGTGGAGAACAGATGTTCATAGTTAGTTACTCTATATCAGCGGTTCCCAACCTATTTTCCCAACCTATTTTCCTGGGAACCACTGCTCTATATCATCCGCTCAAACTGGAGGTCGACTGATGTGAGTTTTTCTGTGCAGGGTGCCAATCTTTGGAAAACAGAGAAGCCTGGTATCAGATGAACTGACTGGATTTAAAAGCTTAAAGAAAGTTGAGCAAAACAAGCTGTAAAATACAAGATTTTTCAGTGCTTTTGATTAGAATACTTTGTATATGCTTATCATCCAATAAAAACTACTAAAACCACATCATTCACTACCAAATACCCACTGCATAATTTGTAATAAAAGGAGTGAAGAAAGAAGTAATTTAAAAAAAGGTAGGAAATCGAGCAATGGAGAGAGTTGAAGGAAAACTTTGCCTTACGATCAGATATAAATGAGCTGTGCAGAGATATACTGAACTTAAACATGGGACGTCAACTTCAAACTCATTCTAAATGTTTGCACTGACCTTTTTGAGAATTTTATGAAATCTAAAGCAACAACTTCTAAATACACTTTGACACAGGTGTACAATAAGATCATAAATGTTCAGGTTTTTCTGTATTTTCAGACACCTGATGATGGTTTGATGGATAGTTTCATTTATTGCAGAAGACAGCACCTGCTAGTGACTGAAACTAAAGTCATACAATTTAATTTATTTTATCTAACCAGATTAAAACCCCACTGAGATCAAGATATAATTTGCAAGCGGGTCGTGGGACAAGTAAACAGTGCAAATCATAAAACGGTTACATAAGTCACAACTAAAAATGTAACAAACACTCAATTTAAACGATCATAAAAGGCAGTAGCAACTGTAAGAAAAAAAAACATTTAAAACACTGACACTGAATAATGGAATTACAGTTAGGCCCATATCTATTTAGATGCAGACACAAAGTTTGTTTTTTACCTGTTTACTGAAAAATATTCAAGTTATAGTTATATAATGGACATAAAGTCCTGACTTCCAGCTTTCATTTGAGGGTTTCCACATTAAGTTAGGAGTTCAGCTCCTTAACACTTTGCTTTTAAATGGACCAAAAGTAATTGGACAATTGACTCAAAGGCTTTTTCATGGGCAGGTCTGGGCAATCCCTTCAAAAATAAAACTAATAATTTACTGATGTTCTGGAATACAGTAGAAACAGCAGATTTTAAAGGGAGAAGTGCTCCATGCTGTGTGGTCTGTGTGAGTGAGCATACAGTAACCTGTGTCCCACGAGCCAGCAACATGTAAACTAATGTGTCTCTAGGAAACCAAGCAGGTTTAACTGCGTCACCTCTTGCATTCCTTCCTCTCCCTCCTTGTGCTCTCATTCACTTTGAACTAAAGACACTTTAACAAATCTGAATTCTATACAGTTGCTACTGAAACAGTCATACATACAGCTTTTCAGGATGCAATGAGGTATTATTTAGCTGCTACACAAACCAAGCTCTGTCTTTTATAACCTCCTCATGAACCTAAGAGTTCACTAAGGTCCACTACATGGCTGTTAGCTATCAAGTATCAATCTCCACACAAACAGAGCCATGTTGATCCACTCTGCAGTCATGCTGTAGTCCTGACATCAGCCATCCAGTAAAATGTAATGACTCAAGCAAAAGCCTGACAGATTCGATGCGGTACAGTTACTGAACTGATATAAAAAAGACTGAAGGTGATTATAAGACTATAGGGAGTCCTGTCTACCAGCATAAATGGAAAGTAAATGATAGCTGCTTGAAAATCTCTAACAGTCCACTCTTTTAGTCAAATGTTACATTTCCCTAAAAACACAAGAAGCTTTGAATAGCATGCTTGCACTGAGATTTTTCCATCATTTAGGCCAAAATTACTAGCATAAAATAAAAAGCTGTTAATTTAGGGTTTTTCTTTGCTGTAGCTGCTAATAAACTTTAATAGATTTTAACAGCTGTGCAACATTTTACAGAACATGGCCTCCGTTGCCATTCAGTAAACTGATCAAATAAGTCTGCACTCAGGACAACACAGGTATCTGTATTAAGTTTAATGATGAAGTACAAAGCTGCTCAAAGCAAAATGGAATAAACACAAGAAATATTTGTTTGCAAGTTTGACACCCACACACTCCCTATAAAAATAAAACCCTATCATATTCAAATCAGGTGTGACTTCCTGGAACACTAAGAGCTGACCATTTTTAACTAGACTCAGAACGTGTGTGTGTGTGTGTGTGTGTGTGTGTGTGTGTGTATACACAAAACTCGCCCTACTTTTCCACTTTGTTTCACTTCAAGTTTGGATCTTCTACCAGAGGCCAGGGATAGGCACTTCAATAAATGCATTGCCTGACCCCGGCAGTGTGTGGGTCAGGTTTCTGTGATCTTCAGTCACTCTTAATGCTTAGACCCACCCATATCACTTTGAAATCTATCTAAATGACGCACTCTATGTCTATGGGGCTCCACGATTGTTTGTATGGTGTTATGGAAGTACTGTAGCACTTGCTTCTTAATTTTTAACCTTCGATGATCTCTAAATCCTTAATAGGTGGTCCAATTTAATAAAACTAAACAATTTTGGAATCAGTAGAGCCTTGCGGTCAAAAACATTAAACAGCTCTAAAGTAAGTGTGACAAATTTTATCAGGGTTCTGCTCAGTATCTTAGCAGTTTCTAGGACTGCACTCCTCTGGACAGAGATCTCTGAGGTTGTTTCTGGGATCTGTTGAAGCCAATCTTCTAGTTTGAGGGTCACAGCACAGAGTGGTCTGATGACCACTTAAACCACTTCTGTTTCTTTCAGCCCATGGTTTTTATCAATCTTCTCATTCCTTCCTGATGTTACAGTTGATTAGGATTGCTTCATCTATCACCACTGCCTTCTGTAGCTTGTTGACCACCACACTGGTAGTATTCGTTGATACCAGCCACTTCCTCATCGGTGCTACATGAAGTGCAGGCGCTTATCTTTTACGCTGGCTTTTTCTTGTTCCTCCTTTTCCTTACCAAGTTTCTGCTGCCTGAGTCAGAGTTTTTCCTCTGGTGTAATCCAAGATCAGAAGCCGTTTGTTTCACCCTGTAGTGAAGGGAAACTCAATCTTTTGGGTCTGGGGCCCTTATAAGGGCAAACAAATAATCAAAAATCATTTCAACCCCTAAATGTCATGGGAATGGATTTTTTATTGAGTTTATTATGTTTGTTTTATCAGTTCATTGTTCACCATGAATTAAAAAAAATAAAAACCAAATTGACAATTTAGTGAAATTGTTTGAGGACCCACAAGAAACTTCCCGCAGACCCCAGTTTGAGAACCTCTGCTGTAGGGGTTCTGACTCACTTGTCTTCTGCTTCCTTTATGCTAACGGGCTAACGTTTTATAGCTAAAGTTTAGCTACGTTTCATGTTTTACGAAGTTAAACATCTGCATCTCATTCAGTTTAGGAACTATTAAATATGAGAAACTTGTGTTTTATCATTTACAAATTAACTGAAGTATAAAGTAGACTGGATGAAAACTTTTGTCACCATTTTGTGGCTTGAAAAAAAAAAGCAAACATCTAAACGGGCGTTCTTGAGCTGACCAGTCGATTAAACTGGAAGTTGTTGCTCTACATAAGTTAACAACATTTTAGGTAACTTTTACAAACATTCAACAATTTTCACTTCCGTGTTAGTTTCACCTGAACCTCTACCTGCCTCATCATGTCTGGCAGTAAAATGGTGTCGCTGAAGAACCGAACCAAACAAAAACAAAAGCAGACTTACCGGGTCATAGTCCATCTTGTTACAAACAAAATCCTCCGCCCCGAAAACAGACAGAAAAACTTTTACAGGCTACGATATTGATTTAAAACCTTTTAAAACTGCTTTAAAACGTAAAAGTTTGACGCTTCACAGAAGGAACTCTTTCCTCCTCGATTGAACTTCCTGGTTGTTGTTTTTTTCGCCTTCAAATTGAATTCGTCTTCGAGTGTCATGTGAACAACACCGCAAACTGTTTCCTGTCAGACTTTTGAATTTTAAAACAGGAAGTTACATCGGAAAATTAAAACATAACCGGCCTCAAGTTTTACCTGCGCATTGGAAGTTTAGAAAGATTTTTTACTATTTATTATTTGTTTTATTTAAACATGTTGGGTTGTTTTAATTATGCATTTAATGAAAAAAGTATATGCTTTTATTTTGAAGGAATGTCCCTTTACTTCCCTTAATGTTGAGAAATTGTCTTTCTCCTAACATCATTTTAAGTGGTATAATACGAACACCTGTATTTAGTCGTGTTTATGTTTTACAGGGCAACCGTGACATCATGTCAAATAACTGAAGAGTATTTCTAACCAAAACATATCGAAATGTTAAAGGATGCCTGAATTTGGGACTTTGGTTTGTACTAAATTCACAAAATGCCATTATTGTCATGTATAACTTGCATAGAAGTGTAAAAAGAGCCAAGCTCAAAAGACTATTGCCTCAATACTCACCATGGTAAACACAAACCTGTGTCTGTCACCCATCAGATATAATGGTCTTTGAGTCTAAGTGAGATGGTGCAAAACCCCACTGTGTATCATAACTCTGTTCTATAGGTACTGTAAATATAAATGCTCTGTATTCAGAAGTCTTCTGTAATTTAAACTGTCGTGTTGTGTTTGTCTCTTGTTCAGCACTTTGGTTGGCCTTGTGCCGTTTAAAGTGCTTTATAAATAAAGATGGTTTGGTATAATAGAAGTTATTGGGAGTTTGGGTCTCCATTCTGGAGGGATTCAATCAATCAAACTTTATTAGCAGATTTAGCGTCCATATTTACATTAAAAAACAAAAATTAAAACAATAAAGATAATATAAAAGTACATAAAAATGTATTCATGAAATCCTATAAATAAGATTTAATAGTTACTTACACAGACATCAATTAATACAGACAATTCAACCAGTGTGTTCTCAGGCTGGATAAGTAACAATAACTACTCACTGCTGGGTCTGTGAGAGCTGAAATTACACTGTTAGATCCATCCAGTCGTTCTTTAAAACTGAACATCAACTGTCTTAAAAGTGCTTTAAATGTGGAAACACCCACCGCTACAAACATTTGACTGGCACTTCCCCCTCTTGGTGTCCTGAGGAGAATTCTCATTGCATCATTATATGCAACATGAGGTTTGGTAAACTGTTGAGATTAAATGAGTTAGATGGGAGCTTTCTGTTTGCCAGTCTCCCATAAAGCTTGAACTGATAAAGAACCCAGACAATGGTTATATGAGGTCTCTCCCACATCTCACCTGCTGGAGCTCGACTCCTTCAAAGTGCTCATGTCTCAGTGGGCTCTCACTATTCTTGCAGCCACTCATTTTGTGAGGATGCCTGCTGTTCATCTCATACTCCTTCCATTTCTTGAGAAAGAATTTTGCAGAACACCTGGTGTGTTTAGAGCTCAGGAAATCCTTTAGTATCCATCCTGTTTTAAAACTGATCAGAGTGACGATGTGTATTTACCATGGCGACTAATGAGGCAACAGTTTTTAAACTTCTTTTCATCTCGGCTTTCTTTACACTTCTTTTGCAATTTACAAATCAAGGCTGTGGCAGACTGGTTAGGGGGGAGTTCATCCTGTAACCGGTGAGTTGCTGGTTCAATCTCAAATCTCAGTTGTTGCATCCTTGGGCAAGACCCCCCACCCCGGTGGTGGCAGCCTCTATAGCCCAACGCCGTCAGTGTAAATGACTGTAGTGTGAAGCACTTTTGAGTTCGTAGGGACTTGATAAAGCCCTTTAAGTTCAGCCCATTTCTTATTTAAGCTTTACTCTGAGTAGAATAAACATTTATGTAGTCATTTAAGTGAAGGCTACACTACAACTGGTATTCTGGAAAGAAAGAAAGAAGAAAAAAAAAGAATTTCACTTTAGAATTCAAGTTTTTCTTTTTGGTGAAAGAGATTTATTTTTTTAACCATGATTGATTCATGACAGCATTAAAAGCATAAAACATGTAAATACTTTTTTACAGACACTATAACCAATTTTAATTTTGGAGCCAACTCAACTGAAGATGTCTTTTAAGTTAAATTGTGTAAATTGAAGTCAACCACATTTGTCTGTTAACAGAATAGAAAAATAGAGGCATATTTCTATTGTATTCTTCTAGCCAACAAAGAGCGTTACAACAGTCTGAGGTAATGAAAATAGAATCACGGTATTTGATAAGGAGATAGAAGGTCCCCATGGTAACAGGTTAGTTGGAAAAAAATGGATTTCACAACTATTTATGTTTGTGTAATATAGGAGATCTATCAAAATTAACACCCAAATCCTCACAGCAGAGTGGCTGTGTAAAGCCAAAGGGCCAAGTGTCGAGGATATGTGTAACAAAACCGATGACTGCAGTCTTTTCTTCTCATTTAGAATCAAGAAAATTAGTTTCAACCAAACTTTAATGCCATTTAGACAAATAAAAAGTAGTTCCACTAGTGACTAACTTAAGGGGCAGATAAACCCATATCCATCAGCAAAGCAGACAGGAAGGTTATTAATTTTTTTTTAATGGACCCCAAAGGTAGCATGTAAAGATTAAAAGGAAGTGGACCCAAGATTGACCTTTGAGGAACTCCACAAGTCAAAGGAGTTGCAGACAGAGAACATTTATGGTTTAACCAAAGTGTCTTTGTCATTTTTCAACCTAAGATTTTTATCGAAAACTTCTGTGTGCGTTCCTGTAAGTAAAAGGATGTTTAATTCTTTTTAAAAATGCACACTTATCAATTATTATTTTTCTAAACTTCTCGATAAAAAATTGTCATTTTTTTCCTTCTTAAAAAAACACATTTTTATAAAAATCTAAATAACCATACTGTGACTCAAATATCTTTTTGTGGCCAAGGGTTCTAAAAAATTAAATATTTATTTTTGTTATTGCTTTAAACCTGATTCCTTGAAACAATATTTTGGGGGCGAGAGGCATTTGGTTTCAAATACCACTCATGAAACTGAGAACAGTAAGATCAACTATTCCTGTAACATTTACACAACAATGACGAAGTATTTTTATGGGATGACCGGTTGTGTTGTTCTCAGCACAGCAGCTCCTCCTTGTTTCTTGCTGAACTGATGTCACACCCAGCCAGCAGCAGGCGTCTCGACAAACCAGTTTTACTTCTTTCCAATAAGATGGTGATGAGGTGTCCTGTTCGTTACCTCAGCAGCTGCTGCAGCTGCTCTGATGTGGCTAAAAGTAATTTAAACTAGTTAGATTCATGTCACAAGTATGCTGAACACACACAGCTTCTTTTAAATTAACTTTGTGTTAAATAAGTTATGCACCACATTTACGAAAAACATTTATTTTGACAATATACATTTTTGTGTGGTATTATCTACACAGTAAATATTCATGGGAGGTACCAAAGTAAAAAAAACACCTTATGCTGTTATAAAGAATAGAAGCAGACTTCACTGGACAAAAACATCAGAAATGCGCAATAAAAGACGTAAAAAAGCAAAGATAGACAAACAAACAAATATCCTGTTGACTCATTGTTTTCTTATCTTTGGCCTTGCCTGATGATGATATCTGACATGTCGTCAACCTTCACCAGCTCCAAATTCTGGAAAACAAAAAAATTATATTTAAACAAACATTTCTAAAATATTTCAAAGCACAGGTTGAAAGAAGAGCTCAGAGTTGTTCTTATTTCTCTTCTAAAATGTAATTTCTGTTACTGCGTTCACACATTAATGACAGAAGGTTTCATGTTTTACAGATTTTTTATTTTATTATTGTGATAATGGCAGGATTCATAAACTAAATTGTTGCTGCTCTGTAGCTTTGTTACTACTTTCTGATGAAACTAACCAGATAAAACCGATTTAATCAAAATTTGTTTATCTCTTTACCAGATCTAAATTCTCCCGAGTTATGCAAGACTGCAGAAACTAAAAGTTATTAAGCATTTTAATCAATAATATATCAATTTAGTATTTAGAAAGACAATGTACCACACCTGTGATTCTAAAACTTTGATTATTTATTTCAATAGGAGACAGTACTTAATACAGTCAAATAATGCAATTGTTGTTTTGTACATACAGCAGGCCTTCTAACCCAAGACTAATCTGCAGAGTCCCTGAATCTTCTTTTTAAAAAGGGAACATTGAGGGACACCTGCTGGACAGTTTGTCCTCAGTAATTTTGTTTTGATAAAAGGCTGTCTTTTCCTCACCTGCACAGCTAACACAAGGTGGCAGTAGTGCACCACAGTGCCACGGTACCTGTCACAGCAGGGGTGCATTTTTCTACAAAACACCAGCTGAATAAATTCAGATTGATCTTGTTTCAGTTTCTGCCACCCAGGCAGTTTGAAAGGTTTGCAAAGTTGAAACTAGAGCCAAAGATGAACTTCACCTTTACATCAGAACATTAACCCACCTCTAGATCACTGATCTATTAAACTAGTGAAAGATGAAAGAATTTGCAAAGATATACTGTACATTTTAGTAATGAAAGAGATTTCAGTAGCAGGGCTTTTAAATACATAACATTCATAAGTCTTTATCCTGACCATCATAAATAAAAATGTTAGAAATAAGAAAGTTGATCACATCTTGTTTTGCCAACCCGGGACCCAAAAGGTTTTCAATGCACTCCAATCCAACCTCCATTCTTCACCAAAAGTAAATAAAAATGCACCCAGAAAACAAAAAATGCCTAATTACATATGGGATTCAGCCCATTCCTATCCACATCACAGAAGCCGTGTTTCCATCCAATTTAATTTTAATTTTGAGCGAATTTTTTAAATTTCGCAAAAAGGAAATGAATAATAAATGCGACTCAAGACGTGTTTCCATCAACT
>JARVJO010031034.1:0-10463 GCA_031762555.1 Cynodonichthys magdalenae | reverse complement strand
CCATAGATGTGGAATTATTAGCTCTGAACCCATATTGGCTACTACTTAGTATATTTTGTTTATTGATAAATTGATCTAATCTAATGACAAATAATTTTTCTAAAATCTTTGAAAACTGTGGTAACAAGGATATCGGTCTGTAATTATTAAACATGCATTTCTCACCATTCTTAAAGAGAGGAATTACCTTGGCTATTTTCATATTGTCAGGAAATGTACCAGTTAAAAATGATAAATTACATATATAGGTAAATGGGTCAATCACATCATTCATTATTTCTTTCACAAACATCATGTCCATATCTACCCAGTCTTTTGATTTTTTGTCAGCAAGATTTTTTACAATATTCAATATTTCTTGACGGGGCGTAAAATGGAAGATTCTATATTTTGATTCGATATTTTTAAAATTTTTCCATTTTCTCAAACTGGACTTTGAATCCAAATGTCTAACAATTTATATCAAACTATGCAGAGTTAAACAGAGTTTTAACCCCTAACTTTTCAGGGAGCAGCACTCACAGGAATATGTTTCTTGATTACTTGACTTTATAAGAAACAACAGTTTGTAAGTGAATACGATAAGGCACATAACTTTAAAATTTTTGTGAAAATACTGCAGATTCCGCATTTAAGTTTTACCATAAAACCTTCAACCACATTCACACAGGATGACAACCTTGCTACCCTCTACATGACCCATCAGACCATTCCTGGCTTGGGGCAAATCTGGAACACTTCAATGTGACAGCTATCATGATGTTGCTACACTTCTAAAATTCATCATCCATCTTGGTACAAACTGCGTTAACACTGTATTAACACTGTCATTTCTACTTCACATTCCTCAGTGACAAAGTCACACAGTCACACTTTATCAGAGTAATATACCCCAATCTCTTACAAAAACGTTTTGCACATGCTCTTGTGAGGTGCCTAGCAAGATTGACCAACAGAACAGGCAAAAAACTACAGAGCTCAAAAGAAAAGTATTTATTAAGAAAAGAGGGCTGAGGAGGCAGCTAAAAACACAGTCCTTACACGAGAACAAGAACACGGGGAACATGAGAGACACCACACTGGCTGGGGTAGATAGCACAATGATTCGACAAAACACTGAGGACAGTACACAGAATATAAAGGCAAAACTAAGGAGCCAACAAGAAACACCTAGAGGAGACACACACGAGGAAACAGGTGAGTGAGGGCGGGGCTGGAGGAATGATACACAGCTAAAACATAGAAACACTAGAAAAACCATGGAAATAGACACAGACCATGACAGCTCTATACCATCTTGGACTTATGTCACTCTGTCTCCGCTTTTTGTCAAACATGAACCATTTACTCAAACGCATTAGAACAATGGCAACATTAACCTGTATCAGTGGCCTTTTTGAACAGGACAAGGTGTCCTGTCATTGCAAACGGATCAAGAATGGTTTTAGAAATGTGATACATAGATAAGGGTGGTAAACTTTACTTTCTAATTATGTTTGAAAAATCCAGCCAAGCATCTGTGTACAAATATATCCTGGTGGCCTCACCTTGAAACTCAAAGAGCCTAAAGCCAATTTCTGGTTTCTGTGACAGCTTAACTGCAAGGTCTAGGTGGCTCATATTTTATCATCATACTAAATCCAGAAGGGCCTTTCAGATCCCTGTAGCTGACCTCAGGTATTCCTTCTTCTTTCATCACACAGGAACTGATTCAACAGCAAAAAATGTCAAATTCTAGGTGAAAAATGAGTTCCAGATCACATTTTCCACACATTTTTCACAACTATCAAATTAAGTGCAAAACTGAAGACCATAAAGTCTAACACTTTGACAAACACTTGTAGACATCTAAAATAAGAATAGTATGAATACGGTGTATCACAAAAGTGAGTACACCCCTCACATTCCTGCAGATATTTAAGTATATCTTTTCAACCGACAACTCTGACAAAATGACACTTTGACACAATGAAAAGTCGTTTATGTGCAGCTTATATTACGGTGTAACTTTATTCTCCCCTCAAAATAACTCAATATACAGCCATTAATGTCTAAACCCCAGGCAACAAAAGTGAGTACACCCCTAAGAGACTACACCCCTGTATGTCCAAATTGAACACTGCTTGTCATTTTCCCTCCAAAATGTCATGTGACTCATTAGTGTTACTAGGTCTCAGGTGTGCATAGGGAGCAGATGTGTTCAATTTTGTAGTACAGCTCTCACACTCTCTCATACTGGTCACTGAAAGTTCCAACATGGCACCTCAGAGCAAAGAACTCTCTGAGGATCTTAAAAGACAAATTGTTGCACTACATGAAGATCACCAAGGCTACAAGAGGATTGCCAACACCTTAAAACTGAGCTGCAGCACAGTGGCCAAGATCATCCAATGCTTTAAAAGAACAGGGTCCATTCAGAACAGACCTCACGTTGGTTGTCAAAAGAAGCTGAGTGCACGTGCTCAGCGTCACATCCAAATGCTGTCTTTGAAAGATAGGTGCAGGAGTGCTGTCAGCATTGCTGCAGAGATTGAAGAGGTGGGGGTCAGCCTGTCAGTGCTCAGACCATACACCACACTACATCAAACTGGTCTGCATGGCTGTCACCCTAGAAGGAAGCCTCTTCTAAAGTCTGGACATAACAAAGCTCACAAACAGTTTGCTGAAGACATGTAAACAAAAGACATGGATTACTGGAACCATGTCCTATGGTCTGATGAGACCAAGATTAATTTGTTTGGTTCAGATGGTCTCAAGCATGTGTGGAGGCAATCAGGTGAGGAGTACAAAGATAAGTGTGTGATGCCTACAGTCAAGCATGGTGGTGGGAACTCCCTGGTCTGGGGCTGCATGAGTGCAGCAGGTGTTGGGGAGTTACATTTCAGTGAGAGACACATGAACTCCAGTATGTACTGTGAAATACTGAAGCAGAGCACGATCCCCTCCCTCCAGAAACTGGGTCTCAGGGCAGTGTTCCAGCATGGTGATTGCCCCAAATACACCTTTAAGACCACCACTGCTTTATTGAAGAGGCTGAGGGTAAAGGTGATGGACTGGCCAAGCATGTCTATAGACCTAAACCCAACAGAACATTTTTGGGGCATCCTCAAGCTGAAGGTGGAGGAGCACAAAGTCTCAAATATCCGCCAGCTCTGTGATGTCGTCATGGAGGAGTGGAAAAGTATTCCAGTGGCAACCTGTGATGCTCTGGATAACTCCATGTCCAGGAGAGTTAAGGCAGTTCTGGTAAATAATGGTGGCCACACAAAATATTGACACTTCAGTAACTTTCACTAAGGGCTGTACTCACTTTTGTTGCTGGTGGTTTAGATATTAATGGCTGTATATTGAATTATTTTGAGGGAAGAATAAATTGACACTGTTATATAAGCTGCACATAAACTACTTTTCATTGTGTAAAAGTGTCATTTTGTCAGAGTTGTCCTGTGAAAAGATATACTTAAATATCTGCAGGAATGTGAGGGCTGTACTCACTTTTGTGATACACTGTATATGCATGTGTGTACTAGGAAGGTATTTGTGGTTTTGCACATGTGAACAGAAAAACATAGTTTCCTTAAGGTTTTGATGCTGAGCCTGTGGGACACTTTTGAGCCCATATATTGACACTGCAGCAATAACATTAGCTTGAGTATGGCCAATGATGTGTCTTCCTAAAGGTTTACTGCTTATGTTCTCCATCAACCTCTGGAATGATTATGGATAATTATGGATGATTTTTTTGTCATTGCAATCGGTGCAGTTTTAAGGTTTAACTGTTCAGCCATGAATGTACCTGCCTTCTTCACGGGTATTAGATTTTTAAGGGTGGGTGGGCTATGTATTTTCCAGCCACAACTAAGTAACTATTGTTATGAAAACACTGTATATATCAAAAATTATTTTGACTTTGCATTATAGCCTATCTAATCATCTTGAAATTGACCTCTGTCTCTTTAAGAACCCCCTACCATTTCGGACATTCCCACTTCAGCAAATCTTCACAACAATGCTTTGGGGAGGGGTGATCAGTGGGGCGGGAACTCAGCGGCAGACTGACCTCCAGGGCATAGCTTTGTGTAAATATTTGGTGCTTTGTATCGGCAAGAGTTTAGGTAGTTCCAAATGGCTACCACAGGAGATTCAAGAATTTCTCAGAAATGCGTGAATGAGTCAAAACAACACTCTGGGTATGTTTTTGATGAGGGAACAAAACAAAAAACTTTTAAAAATGTAAAAAAAAACGTTAAATAATAATAATAAATGAATGAACTCACCCTTTGTGTTAAAGAGTCTGGACTTCCTGCAGTTGTAAACTACTTCCTGTTGACACTGGTCCGATGCGGTTATGATGGCACGTAGTTGTTCAACAGATGCATTGTAGCTGAACTTCATAATGTGAGGTTTGAGTGGAGAGGAGTTCTGGACTTTGATTGAAGTCGTGTTGTTGTGGGCCAAAACTGTCCATACTTTCTTTTCTACAAAAATAAAAAAAGTTAAACTTTTATCATTATATCTCCTTAACAACCTGCTAATCAAATGTCACACAGTGACATCTATTCTACAAACAAAACCAAATTCTGAATAAATACATTTTAAGCCTGTTAGTTCAAATGTTATTCAGTGTATTAGCATGATGACATTTAAAATTTAGCCCCAATCATACAGTTTTTTTGTTTTTTTTTATGAAAGCATTATTTTGTCAGCTTACTGCCATTGAAAAATAAGATCACCTATTTTATCTCCACTTCTTCCCCTTCCCCATTAACCTGAGGTGGATGGAGATTAGTATCCTAAAAAAATCAGTGTGTGAAACTAAGGGAGATTTTGTGTAGACTTTTACTGGAAGCTGATTGTGTCATAAAATGGGAGGCAAAATAAAAACTAAAAGCCAAGACCCTAGCAGTGTTTATTTTATTATTATCCAAGGAGGGAACGCTGTCTACAAAATTCCATGTATACCCACACCCCCTCCCCCCCACTACAGGATAAGTGACTACGAAGTTGAATTAGTAACATAGTGCTCTGATACACCTCACCTCTGGTTGACAACAACCTGCCCTGGTAACATGCACACCACTTTCTCAACAACCCACCCTGTCTGACAAGCACCCTGCCAAGGTCAGTAAGAAACATATTTAAAACTAACTTTTGTTGGTATTTTATGTTGTGATAGCGATGAATGTTGGAATGACTGCAGTTAACAGCTGAAAGATAAGTAAATGTGAACACTGTTTAAACTAAATGTATTTCATGAACCAGAAGTAGTCATGACCTTATCTAGACCACATTACATATCAAAATACAGGCTTTGAGAATGAGCTCAAAAAGGGTCAATTGAGTTTTGAGGATGAGGCGTTCAAGGACAACACTCTGTGTTGGACATGAGAGATCTCAATTATCATTGATGTCATTCTTCTGATTAACTGAAGTAATGAATGACAATAAAATTAATTAGGTTGATTTTAGGTATTATGTTTTATCACTTTCTGCACATTTATTATGAGTCACTTGAATGCAGCTCAGCTATTCACCAAAGGCTGTGTGTTGCTGCCTGACTCAGTTGTGATATTTAACTAAACTTTGTTATTGTGCATCACTGAAAAGCAAATACACACTATTACCTTTTCCCCAGCAACAATTACATGGTCTCGTCTATCCAAATCTGTGCTCATCTAACATCCTGAAAATACCCTTCAGAGTTCAGTCTGTTTCTGCTGTATTACAATACAGTTTTATCACATCAGACTTCTGACTCTCTTTAATCGAACTTATTTACATTCACTGTAAGGTGTATGTGACTAAAACAGCTGAGGACATCCTTCTGTTTAACTCACTACATTATGAGGATGTAATGTTTGCTCAGCTCCAGAGAAAATCCCTCTCCACTTCATAAAGATTTACATCTGCTCTCCAGGATTACAGTTATTTACCTGTCTAATGGATTTCCTAATTGAGGTCAAGTAAAGGCATATTTACTATCAACCATTTCTAATGTATATGGAAACCAAAAATAAAAACTACATGATAACATTCTTCCCTGTAATGACGTCTTTAGCACATTAACCTTGCAGAGGACAAAGCAGATGGAAAGTTGTGACAGCTACATGATGAATACTGTCTCCAGAGTGTCAAAACCTAACTCTGTGTCTTCTGTCCTATATGTCATGCAGACAGGCTGTGTGTCCCTGTCTGTCAAATGTCCCATCTCAGGTGAATCAGAGCACATTGGGCTGTGGCCATCATAAAATGCAAACGATTTGGCTGATGGGGTCATAAAGTAAAATGTTCAAAGTTCCAAAAGAGACAGTAGCATATGCAGTAAGTGGTTATCCAAGTCCTGCAAAACACAATTTATTTAGTTTAAATATTTTAATAAAAATACTTATGGTAGATCTTTCTTTCTGAAAATTTTATATATTGACTTTTTGCTCTGCCCATGGCAGTTTTGTAACATTTCAAGTGTTTATCATTTATCCTTTGATGTCGTTGTTCCAAAAGACTTGTGGTTCCTTCACATGAAATTTTGCCATGTTGATTTTACAGAGAGGTTTTCTCTTGCAACCGTACCAAACAAATTATAGGAATTCAGCTTTTCTAATTGGTTTGTCCCAATCATTGCTGATGCTTTTGCTTCTTGGAATTGTGTTAGCACACAACTGAAGCAAATCAACAGAACTCCTGGTTTTAAAAATCATTTAGACCATAGCAACTGGCTGCTCTCTACCTGCTGAGGATCTTGAAGCATCAGGTCAGTCATGGAAAGTATCAGACCACACAATTTCAACAAATTCTTGAAGACAACTGAATATCTCTGTTTGGCTTCTGCTTTTTCAGCACATTTACAGTGCAACACAACATACAGGTCAAAGATCTAAATGGATTAGAGTCAGATAAAGAACCTTATTCCTTCTCAGGTCATTATTACACAAACAGAAGAAGAAGCTCATAGAGCAGATTGATGTCCCAAAGAGGTTTAACCTTTTCTACTCCTGAAAATTGGAGCCTCTTGAACCCACCAGTGGGGCTTTGGATCTATAACCTTGTTAAATTGTAATTATTTTCTAAATAATTGCTCTCAGTGATACTTGAAAATACAAGATAACCTTTTAACCGAAGTAAGCTTGCATTATTTGATGCAGAATAATGACAACATAATGACTTCATCTTCAGTAATCTACAAACATCAGGGCTTCTGTATAGCTAACTTTCATTTGCTCTTTATTTTGAGGTTGTTGTCACTTTTTATTGTGTGGCTGAAAGGTTACAACACAAGGGCGACCATGATCTCACCTGTCATGTTGCAGTATACCTGCGTGGGCCCCAGGGGACCACTCCCATCTGGATCAATGAAGTAGAAGCCCGAGGAGCTGCCACTCAGCTTGTAGGCCTCACAGGATGGCTCATAGATGGCTGCAAGAAGCAGAACAGACGTGCAAACTAGTTATTCCTTGAAGAATCAGCCCACACTCTTGCAGCTCTCAGCTGTATGAGTCACAAATACAGAAACCATGTCTATATTTACAAACCGCGCTCAATGTACTGTTTTTACAGTTTATAAAAAAGATTGGTGAGGATGACATCTTCCTCTTCTCTCAGTTTAATCTGAGGACAAGTTTGGCAGAAATCACTTCCAAACTGATATTGCAGATAAGGTGTTGAAATTGACAAGTCTGATAAAAATGTAATTCCTGTGACATGATGAAAATATGGATAGCGTAGTGAAATGAAGAAAGTGGCAGGTTTGCCTCCCGACTTGTGTGGGTTTTCTGTTCTCCCCATGCACACTTGGATTTTCTTTGTGTAGTCCGTGTATTTTTTGTGTATTTTAGTTAATCTTACAGACCAAAACATCAGAGTTGGGTTTCCAATAGTTAATGGCTGAGTTTGAAATATAGATCTTGCAGAATTATTTGGTCCTTAAATGAGAGTATGACGATAACTCTCAGCTACTACCACACAAAATTGGTGAATTGGTATGATCACATTGTCACTGACAGCTGACATTTGCGGTATGACATATTGTGTCACTTCCTTTTTTGCTGCTGGTAGCTTGTAAAATTTGTTTGCTCGAGGATTCTCTTGTTTTCTGGTTTATCTAACTTCTTCACAGTTCTACTTCTAGTACATAAACACTCTCGATAGTCTTTTTCTGCTACTAATGGATTGTGCTTAAAGACACGTTTTATCTTTCAACACTTCTTGGTTTTATAGGTGTTTTTGGGATCTACTAGCGCTTGCTAGCGCTAGCTTAGCATCCTGGCTACTTCTCTCCCTTCTCCTTCTGTTCTCACTTGCTCCATGTGTCAGATGTTTAGTTACTCCTCTGCCCCCTTTAGCGATAGCGACACATGTATTGAGTGTAGTCTTATTATGGTAGCTCTGGAGGTGAGGCTGTCTGATTTGGAAGCTCGGCTCTGTGCTGTTGAAAAACCAAACACTAGCCAGAGCCCCTTAGGCAGCTCAGAGCCACCGAGAGTAGCTCCTACCACCATCAGCGGTTCTACAGCAGTGTTCGTGCAGCCTGGAACCCAGGCCGGCTGGGTGACGGTTTGGAGTAAGCGTAGTGCTAAGGCCAAGGCCAAGGTAATCGGCAGCTCCACAGTCCGAAACGTAGCACTAGGGACTCCAGTGACCATAGTCAAGTGAATTCCAGGGGGCCAGAGCAGGTGACATAGAATCCTACTGAAACTACTGAATAAGACTAATGCTAAGTACCATAAGATCGTTATTCACGTCAGCGGTAATGACACCTGGTTATTCCAATCGAAGTTCACTGAAATCAATGTTGCTTCGGTGTGTAACTTTGCCAAGACTATGTCAGACTCCATAGTTTTCTCTGGTCCCCTTCCCAAACCTGACCAGCGATGACATGTTTAGTCGCATGTCGTCGTTTCACTGCTGGGTGTCCAGGTAGTGTTCTGAAAACAACGTGGGCTACGTAGACAATTGGAGTTCTTTTAGGGGAAAACCTGGTCTGATGCAGGGAGATGGCATTCATCCTACTTTGGCTGGAGCCACTCTCCTTTCTAGGAATCTGGACAATTTTGTTGACCACCAAAATTATTGACAACCCAGGGTCCAGACCAGGAAGCAGAGTTGTAGTCTTACACACCTCTCTGCTGCTTCTCCTGTTACCCACCCAAACCCCCATTAAAACTGTGTCAGCCCACCCACGGACCAAGTTATATAAACACAAAAACACTAGAAAAATAAATCATAAAAATCTTATCAAAATATACACAGTTACTTTACCAGAACAAAACAATAAAACTATTAGGTGTGGATTATTAAACATCAGATCTCTTTCCTCTTTCCTCTCTGTTAGTTAATGATCTAATAAATGATCATCATATTGATTTATTCTGTCTTATTGAAACGTGGTTACAACAGGAGGATTTTGTAAATGATAATCCACTCCTGATAATTATTTAAATTTTCATGTTCCTAGAACAACAGGTCGAGGTGGAGGAGAAGCTGCAGTTTATAAGTCAGAATTATTAATTAAATCAAATATTAGTTATATTTCATTTGAGTCTTTGTCCCTCAGTCTCTCATTCACAATGGAAATCAGAAAAACCTTTGTTACTTGTTGGTATTTATTGTCCACCAGGCCCTTATTCTCAGTTTTTTTCTGAATTCTCAGATTTTCTGTCTGATTTATTATTAAATACTGATAAAATCATAATAATTGGGGATTTTAATATTCATGTAGATATTGAAAGTGATAGCTTAAATATAGCTTTTAGTATTTTTATAGAGTCAATTCGTTTTACCCAAAATGTTGACAAATCTACTCATTCTCTTCATCACATTCTTGATCTGGTTTTGACATATGGTATAGAGAGTAAGAACTTAATAATACATCCTCACAATCCTGTTCTCTCTGACCATTTATTAATAACCTTTGAGTTTACATTAGCTGACTACACAGCCACTGAGAGGAAATTTCATTATAGTAGATGTTTATCAGAGATGCTGTAGCTAAACTTAAAGAATCTCTTCCATTTTTATTTTTCTCTGTCTTACAGAATAATGTAACAGAGAACAGTAACTTAGATGATCTTATAGATAATATTACAACTTTAATAGAAACCTCTCTTGATAAAATTGCTCCTCTGAAAAAAAAAGTAATTGATCAGAGGAAGCCGACTCCTTGGTTTAATTCAGAGTTACGTTCTTTAAAACAGGAATCTAAAAAAATGGAAAGAAAATGGAGCTCCACTAACATAGAAGAATTTATTATTATAAATTATATATATTATTTAACCTGGAGAAACAGCCTGCTAACATATAATAAAGCCCTTCGTAAAGCTAGAACTGTATATTATTCATCTTTAATAGAAGAAAACAAAAACAATCACAGGTTTCTGTTCAGTACTGTAGCTAGGGTGACCAGATGTCCCGATTTGTGCGGGACTATCACGCATTTTCCACTCTTGTCCCGCAAATTGAAATAATGT
>JARVJO010031033.1:0-10469 GCA_031762555.1 Cynodonichthys magdalenae | reverse complement strand
ACACAAGCAGTTTACGAGCATCTAGAGTGAAGCATGAAATATTTCTGAAAAAGAATCCTAGTTTTAACTTCAGTTTTGAATACTGTGGATAGTATCAAATGACTCTTGTAATTCAATATACATTCCAACAGAAAGCTCCTCAATTTCAATTGCATATGTTATTTCCTCTACATCTCAATTACTGCATATGAAGCAGTTAATTTTTTTCTGAAGCCATATGATGTTCGCTTAATATTTTATATTTGTCAATAAATAAATCCAGTTGTTTAGCAAATAATTTCTCTAATATTTTTGAGAACTGTGGAAGAAGGGAAACTGGTCTGTAGTTTTCAATACAATGTTTGACTCCATGTTTAAATATTTACTATTTTCATATTATTTGGAAACACACTTTTTGGGAAGACAAATTACATATAAATGTTAAAGGTCCCACAATTTCACCAGCGACTTCTTTAATAATTACCACATCAACTGAATTTATATCGGTTGATGTTTAGTTTTTAAATTTTCTTACCATCTCAGTTACTTCTTTTTCATCAATACCCCAGAGGAACATAGTATTTTTGTTATTTTTAATGATATGATCAAACCTTTTTCAAAGTTTACCCATTAAAACCGTCTTGCAAACCCAAGATTCGGTAATATTGCCCTGGGGGCATCTTGAGGCGCCGCCAGCTTAAAGGTGTTGGAAAACCAAAGATGCTTCTTTAGCTAAACGCCTGCTCACAGGGCTCTCATACTACAGAGGTTACGAGACCATGCACCCACCTGACTTCAGAGTTCACTCGTCCCTATGCTGAGGAGTAGAAAAGAGGGAGATAAAAAAAAACAAACAAACAAACAGGCAAATTAAAATAATTAACCTCATTTTAATTTATTGCCTCATTTTAATTTATTGTGCAATTAATTGATTTATTGCTTATTGCAAAAGGCCTAACCATTCACACTTAGTGACAATGGCAATTTGCTCAATGTCCATGTTTTTGGTCAGTGGGAAAAAGCTGGAGTACCTGGAAAAAAAATCACCTTTGCATGGAGAAAGCATGTAAAAAAGAGCAAAAATGACAAATATCGCCCTATTGCTCTACTTGGGCAGTTCCACTTCACCTCAAACTCGGGTACTCAACCAGAGGCCTTGGAGTCTGAGGGTTCTGTTCAGGATCCTAACTGTTCTCTGGACTGAGCTCTTCTGGACCGAGGTCTCTGAGGTTTTACAGGGATTAAATTAATTTCTACTCCTGTACACTCGTAGAAAAGCAAATTATTATTTTTTTAACGTAGATATTTGATCTCCAAAATGAGGTACAACAGGTTGAAAAAAAAAAAAAAAAACCGTCTTAGTCTGATTGGAATTTTACCTGAAGAAAAACTAAAATACGGTAAGTAGTGGTGTACCATGGATCACCCACAAACTCTAAAGCAGTCTTACATCATGCAATGGAAACAAGCCATTAAACAGCCATGAAATATGAACCATGTGAGAAGAAGACTGGAGAGTTCTATTTTTGCTGTATGTCCGCTGTAAACAGCAAGCTGATCCATTTTGGACTTCACAAATCAAATTTCACAGGAAACAAAACAGATCAGAAAACATTACTTTGTCAATTTAGGAGGAATTTAAATAACTGGAACCTTTATGACAATTGGCAGTCTTTACCATGACCCAACACAGATTAACCTGTTTGTATTTCTTTACAGTCAGTATTAAACTAAAGACTATCTGAGGCTTCACATACTGAGCAGAAGTGATGACAACTTCTTAAATATCTGCACTTGTACACTTTGTTTTGAAATCATTTTCAAAGAAAGTATTGAAGAAAATAAAGAAAAAAACGATTTCTCAAGCCTTATTAGGTCTAAATGTGATTTCTAGATAAAGTCAAAAGTCCAGAACAACCAGCAATAAGCAATTTTTTTTATTCAGTTTGCTAACATCTTAGAACCAAATTAAATGGTTGTTTGATCTGCTTTGCTTCTGAATCTTTGCTGATCTAGCTTTTGACAATAAAGCCTAGCACATTTTTCTTACATTTAAACTTCATAATTTTACTTAATTGTTTTTATGTCTCAAAATAAAATCCTATTATCACACAAGACTAAACATAGTAAATAAACTAAACTTAAATGCAACAAGACTATGGAAAAGCCCTGTCACACCACACAATTTTAGACAACTTATGCAGACTTATTAAAATTTTTATGACTATGATACTCATATACAGGTGTTGGTCATACAATTAGAATATTATGATGATTTATTTAATAATTCCATTCAAAAAGTGAAACTTGTATTTTATATTCATTCATTACACACCGACTGATATATTTCAAATGTTATTTCTTTTAATTTTGATGATTATAACTGACAACTAATAAAAACCTCAAATTCAATACCGCAGAAAATTATAATATTAGTTAAGACCAATACAAAAAACGTCTGCAGCAATGCTCAGGTGTTCTGAGAGCCCAGGTTGCTCTAATAGTGGTCTTCATTTCTTTTGAATTGTTGGGTCTGGTGTATCACATCTTCCTCTTCACATTACCCTGTAGATTTTCTACGGGGTTGAGGTCAGGCATGTTTGCTGGCCAATTAAGAACAGGGATACCATGGTCCTTAAACCAGGTACTGGTAGCTTTGGCTCTGTGTGCAGGTGCCAAGTCCTGTTGGAAAAGGAAATCTGCATCTCCATAAAGTTGGTCAGCAGCAGGAAGTATGAAGTGCTCTAAAACGTCATGGTAGATGGCTGCATGGACCTTGGACCTCAGAAAACACAAGTGGACCAACACCCGAAGAGGACATGGACCCAAATCATCACTGACTGTGAAAACTT
This sequence comes from Cynodonichthys magdalenae, assembly GCA_031762555.1. Taxonomy (NCBI): domain Eukaryota; kingdom Metazoa; phylum Chordata; class Actinopteri; order Cyprinodontiformes; family Rivulidae; genus Cynodonichthys; species Cynodonichthys magdalenae. Next base: position 7,638 of record JARVJO010031033.1, on the reverse strand, counting down.
TACACTGGACATCAGAAACGTGGATTCTGTGCCTCTCCTCTCTTCCTCCAGACTCTGGGGCCTTGATTTCCAAAGGAAATGTTACATTTATTTTCATCAGAACATAACTTTGGACCACTCAGCAGCAGTTCAGTCCTTTTTGTCTTTAGCCCAGGTGAGACGCTTCTGACGCTGCCTCTTGTTGAAGAGTGGCTTGACACAAGGAATGAGCTGAAACCCATGTCTTCATACGTCTGTGTGGTGGTTGTTGAAGCTCTGACTCCAGCTGCAGTCCACTCTGTGAATCTGCCCCACATTTTTTAATGGATTTTGTTTTACAATCATTTACAGGGTGCAGTTATCACTATTGATTGAACTTTTTTCTACCACGTCTTTTCCTTCCCTTCACCTCTCTATTAATGTGTTTGGACACAGAGCTCTGTGAACAGCCAGCCTCTTGAGCAAGGACCTTTTGTGTTTTGTCCTCCTTGTGCAAGGTGTCAATGGTCGTCTTTTGGACAACTGTCAAGTCAGCAGTCTTTCCCATGATTGTGTAGCCTGTAGAACTAGACTGAGAGACAATTTAAAGGTCTTTGCAGGTGTTTTGAGTTAATTAGCTGATTAGAGTGAGGCACCAGGTGTCTTTAATATTGAACCTTTTTGCTCTGACTTCCACATTTATCACTGGATTTATCGCAGGATCTCCTTCCTGCACCTGTTTCCTCCTCTGTGCGTCGCACCGGAGTGGAGCTGAGCGGACGCTGTATAAATTGGGGTGCATATCTAGTGTAAATCACACTGGGGCAGGGGGGTAGTGGCATGTTGAATATTTAATGTTTAATGGAAAAACGGCTGCTTGTGAGCATTTACATACATAAAACCAAAGATGGGCATTTAAAGAAACACAGCTGCTCTGACATTTGTCACTAACAGCAGCACAGCAGGAGGCACAGAATGAGTTTACCTCTTGTCGAACAGATCAAACACAAGTCAAACTACATCTTTTCAGAGATTTAAGTTTCAAAATAAACTGACTCTTACTGTGGTCATTTCAAAGCTGATGAATGCTTTGAGAAAAAAAGTATTTGTGCCAATAAGGTTTGCACTCATTTCCTTGTCTGCAGCATGAGGTCACGGGCCGGTAATGGGTTGAAAAAATAATAAATCATCGCAAGTTTAAATCCAAAAGGAGTCCCACTCTGCCTAATTTATTATTCATTTATTTAGGGGTCTCTGCAGTACATGTTGTCCTGTGGGCAGAGATGGCCCTACCTGTGATTGGTGGAGGTCACAGTGTGGGCATAGTTGGCCCTTTTCTCCTGCGCAGAGGCACGAGAGATGGGGCTGTCTCCCCCCGTTCTGTTTGTTTTCTGACGAGCTGAGGTGATCAGAACATGCATCAGTAACAACATGGGGCATCTTCAGAAATGTTTGTCTCAGCGTTCATATGCGCTTCACCTCATGTGGCTCATACCATCATGTTTTTCTATACCGTTGTCATATTTTTATACTGCGGTTTAACAAAATACCTTCATACCACCTGTACAAAATTCCCTGCCAATCTGCAAGGTGGCACTGTTACTTTAAGAGACCCAAAGAGACTGAGCACATGGTCCTTTTTTCCCTTCTTTGTTTTGCTAATCTAAGTGATGCTCATTGCTTTATTATCCAAGTGATTAAGCAGGTTTGTAAAGTTCTGAATCCTGTTGTGCGTTGCTGACAAAGTAAGTAATGCTTGTACGGATAATAGGCTGTTAGGTTATTTATGCACCTGCTTCTTGCTTCATGACTGTATATGTGGTAAATGCCTGATCATTTTACTGCAAGTTGTGGACTAGTGACACACACGGTTGTATGTCTTGTTTAATCATAACAGAACTGTAGTTTTACTTTCCATATTGTTCTTAAGTATTAGTAGTTCTATTTACAGACATTTAAGGTTTACACTTTATATGGAAAAAAATGTTATTTCTCTGTATATGTGGTGATGTTTGTACATTTTGTACATTATGTTGATTGTACTCTATTTCTTCATTTCATTTGTAGAGACCACACAATACAACAATTGATATCCTATTATTTAGTCATTGATTGGATTCAGAAAAAATAATCATGTTCTAGAAAAGCTGCATTCTTTCTGACAGAAGAATTAGGCCAGCAGATGTACAACTAGCCATTACAAACTAATTTCCTACACCACCCAAGCCTATATGAGATTGATAGATGGATTGATGCGGATTCGGTCTGTTGTGGTGAAGAGGGAGCTGAGCTGTAAGGTAAAGCTGTCTGTTAACAGGTCAGCCTACGGTCCTACCCTCACCTATCATCATGAACTTTGAGTAGTGACCAAAAGAACAAGATCACAGCTGGATTCTCCCTTAGAGACGGGCTGAGAAGTTCAATTATCCGGGACAGACTCAGAGTAGAGTCGCTGCTCCTCCACATCGAAAGGAGCCAGTTCAGGTGGTTCGGGCATCTGGTAATGATGCCTCCTGGACGCCTCCCTAGGGAGGTGCTTCAGGCATATCTGAATGAGAGGAGACCCCGAGGAAGACCCAGGACACATTGGAGAGACCATGTCTCTTGGCTGGCCTGGGAACACCTTGGAGTCCTCCCAGAAGAGATGGAAGAGGTGGGCAGGGAAAGAGAGGTCTGGGTCTCTCTACTCGAGCTGCTGGCCCGAGACCTGACTCTGGAACAAGCGGTGGATAATAGATGGATGGATATTATTGGCAGCAGCAAACACCACAACCACCTTAAAATAGTCAGTAACTGGTTATTTACTGTTAAAACATGTATGTGTGTATATTATTTTTTACTTTGCATTATTTATGCTTGTTTTTTTGACACTGTGTGCGGTTTCTGTCCCTTTTTTTTACCTACATGATGCTGCTGGATTTTAATTTCTCTGAGAGAATCTTCCCAAGGGATCAATAGCTGTATCCAGACTGTAAGCTATAGAGTGTATATATATATATATATATATAAAAAAATGTAAATCACTGCTAATTATTGAATTGGCTAGCAGACAGTAGCTGTCTACTCCATCTGAATTATCACTTTAATCTACCTAAAAGGAAGAGAGAACAATTATATTGAATCACATAAAAGCACACAAAGATTAGAAGAACCAGATCTCTAGCAGTTTCAGGCTAGTGAAGCAGTCTGCCTGAAAGCTAACTGGTACGCCATATGTCCTATAAATATTCAAGCAGAGGCGGTCTGATCTACACACATAAAGAGAAATTAAGCAGAGCAAGCAACGTGAGCAAATACAACAGCAGAGATAACATGTGAATGTACCTATAATGGCAAAATGATAATGGAGACAGGAAGTGCCAGATTGATGATTTTTTATCAGTTCGTTACAGAAGAAACGTTACTAAACATTACAAAAGAAACGTTAGGCAGAACATCTCAGGAAAGAGACGGCTCCAAGCAGCAGAATCTGCCTTAACCTAAGCTGCAGATCACTTTCAAAGACTGAAAAGGTGAGGCCACTCTGTCTTTCAGGGCTCCTAAAACACAAAGAATCAGCCCTGAGCAGCAGCATCAACTCTATTATATACATCAAAAAACATCTTGCCACCATGTTAGCTCCTTCAGTAGGAAACATCCCATATCACATACAGGTCTCAACAGATTTTGCGGAGGGTCTGAAATGTTGACCTGATGTCACTGCAAATCTCACCTGCATATAGTGCTGAGCAGTATGACCAAAATTTTATATTGCGGTATTATTAACCATTATTTGTAACACAATATTATTGGAAGGTTGTTTTTTTTCCCATCACAGTTCATCCTGATGTTAAAATATACAAAACGATCAGCAAACTGCGGTCAGCTGAAGTTACTTTCTGCAACAAAGAAACTATTTCAAGACTTTTTTTTCCCTGTACCTCTGTCTTTTCTTCCTTCACTGGTTGGAGAAGATTAGTCGCACATCCTGGGCTTACATCACATTCACAGTGAGGGGAGGCAGGTACAGTCGTGAAGGGTTGATCATTATCAGGCAAATTTACTTCAAGCATGAAGTCTCTTTGCATATCATTAAAGAGGTGTGTTCTACATGGTGTGATGGTGAAAATGGGAGTTATTTGTTTTTTGTAACCCAATGTAAGCGACACAATCACCACCTGCTGCCAGTGTTTGAGAAGGTACAATCCCTTGTTTCAGAAATAATGAAAGTTATTACAGGCAGATGCACAGATCCCCCCATGTGGCCGATGTAGACAGGGACGAGGTAAAAGAGAGCTGAGCTCATACTTTGGAACAACATAGATCCACTGGTTTAGATATTTGCACAATACCTAGAATAAAATCCTAGTTAAGGAATTGCAAGTGTTCACCACATGTCAACTTGGTCGACAACCACATGCTAAGGACAGCAGACTGATGTTTTTGAACAGCCTGGTGCACAAGCAGAAATATGGAAGCCTCAACATTAGGTTAACAAGAAACTACACCATTGAGACAAATATGTCTTTACTAGAGCTGGGTAAAAAAATTTGATTTAATCCATCTTTTAAATTTAGAAAAATCAATTCATAGGACATGAGATCGATTTTTTTCCCCATGGCGTCCTGTGAGTGATGATGCTGAGGCGCATTTCTATATTTTGTGTCACTCTTGGCTTGCCGTAGCCTCGAACCAAAACCCCTGTATGTAAACCTCTGACTGAAACTGTTCTCTCCGGCATGTATAAATGTGTGAAAGACAACATTCTAACAAAATCGTTTAGTTTTGTTACCAATAGTAGTATTTTTAAACTTTAGGAAACATCTTGATGAAATTCGCAATGATGAAAAGTTGTAGTTGTATCTTTTTTTTCTTTTTTGTTTTAATACGTTTTATTGAACGTAGCAACAGAAATCAACAGAAACATTACAAATATACAATTTTCATACACTCAAAAGGAGTGGGCAAAAGTATATTTACATTAGCCCACCTCTTCTCCCGCAGCCTTATTCCCATCACTTCTTATTCATCAAGAAAAATATTTATTTCTTAAAAATGAATGCATCCAACAACACTGTCACCTGCAATTTCTTTTTAATTTAAAACCTTTGAAACATGAGACAGTTTCATGTCAAGATTAAAATGTCCAATTTATAAGTTTGCCCTTAAAACCTGTTGTTTACAGTGAAGAGAAAAAATAGTGATATTGTATTTTGCAACAGTCTAAACATTTTCACTATTTAACAGCAGTGTGAATCGAATTGTGATTAATCAATTCAGAACCTTATGAATCTAAATCAAATCGATTTAGGTAATTGACCACGATACCCAGCCCTAGTCCTTATGCAAAAAAAAAAAAAACTCTCCAAATGTAGGCTTGTCCTAATTGGGCAAGTCAGGTAATCTAGAAATCATTCCACACAAAAGATCAGGTAGAAAAAGGACAGACACAAGGTTATTGTTGATGGAGTATTTTCTTCAAACACAACATCCCAGTGTATTCCACAGGACTCTCAGACAGAGGCTGGTCCATTTGAAGGACAAAATCCCCAAAACCTGGGCGGTGTGGTGCCTGAAGTTCAGTGCAGCAAATGTTCAAACGATGGAGAAACTAAACCTCTCCAGATGCTTGGCTCAACACTGGAGAGCCAGATCTTCAGGACAAGACTCAGCTGTGCACCTACATCTCAAGGATAAAGGATCTCTTTTGGAGACCAACATGTTTATATTTTGAACAAAGACAGATCAGAATACAGTAGAACTTACAAACCCACTTTGGATCTGATTCTCTGACTAATTTACACGTTCAAGCTTGTGACCAAAACTCTTTTTGTGAAAACCAGAGTGGAGATGCATCAGTCTGCATATGAATTTAGCTACGGAGTAAAAGCTTTGTAACCCTGCACAATACAGCATGAACTGAGAAAGATCCTCGGAGGAAATGCAAAAATTCTTCTATCACAGATAAAGAAATCCAGCTACCTTTTTAAAACTTTTATCATTTTTGTCACCTGAGACCAAAACCTCAAACATGAACAGTTCTGCTGCGTCACACATCAGCTGTACACCCTTATTAGACTTTAATTATCCCTGGCAGGGGGGATTCACATGCTACAGTAGCAACAAAATAGTACAACACATGAGACCAAAAGAAAATACAGCACATCTAATATTAATGTATATAATATATAGTGCATGTCATGTGTTTTACACACAGATTAGATGAGAACAGGCTCTACAGTCAACAGAACCGGAGGGGGAAAGTTGGGATGTAGTTTAATCTGAATCGGTGTGCTTCGAATGCTGCACCACACCTGATGGTTTAAAGACGGTACCGACCCAGATCTGTACCCGCTGTTCTGCTGACAAGCAGCACCGTCTCTGATTGGTCGGATTATTTTAACACTACTCTGTACTGAAGCCCTGTTTGTTTCAGATCCGCAGCAGTACCACAGGCTGACCCGGTTCTGCTTGTGGACTCGCAATGGATCTAATGTACAGCACGGTTTCAAATTAGTCACGCACGAGACAAGTCGTGTTTTTCCAGCACGAGCGTCTGTCGAGAAGAGACCACCAGAGCAGGTGGCGACATTTCATGCAATATTGCAGTTTTAACAATATTTTATCCAATCAATAATGTAATTATATACAAGCTGTCAAAATAATGCACAATCATGACAGATAAAAAATAAAATCATTCTATATCAGTGTATAAGACTTACAGGTTCCTTTTGCGGGTCAGAACCGACAAATCCCAGCAGCTGCGTGTATTGTGGCCTGCCTATTTCTTCCGAACAAGTGAAAACTAAAACTGTTTCCCTGAAGAGAGACGTCTCTGGTGGACTGTCAAAGCCCAAATGTCGGTAAGAACTCCTCCCAACAGTACTGCGTCCAATAGACCTGAGCAGGACCAAACCGCACAGCAGCGACGGTAGGGGGAGACTGCTGCTAATAAATACAGTTTGTAAACGCCATAGTAACATGTACTATCGCGAGAACTCTCGAGACTCTCGCAGCTACATTTCTGCAAGAGAAACAGAACAGCTGCACTATGCAGTCCTGAGTAATGTAGGTGTTAGAAAGACATATTTTTGGATAAGATATGAACAGAAGCTTTCTGGGCAATGATTAATATTGTTTATATTGCAAATAATTTAAAGATAATTTTGATGTTAAACAAAATCTCACTGTTATGCACTAAATTGATGTATAACTCAAATGTGTGACGTTATTTTCAAGGTACTGTTTTATAAAATTATGTTCAATGCGTTTTCAAAACCTTGAAGCAGAGAATAAAACAGTATTACAGGCCTCATCATACAATGAAAACTTTATTTACTTATATTCAATAGTAACTAACTACCGAAGCCGAGAGCGGCCATTTCCGACTTATAATTATTTTCCATGGTTTTCTTGTGATAACGACATAATATGTCGTCAACACGAAAAAACAAAGATCATTTTCTCGAGATAATGAGTTAATTATGTTGTTATAACAAAGATCGTTTTCTCGAGATAACGAGTTAAATATGTTGTTATCACGAAATAACAAAGATCGTTTTCTCGAGATAACGAGTTAAATATGTTGTTATCACGAAATAACAAGCGTTTTCTCAAAATAACAAGTTATGGTTTCCCTTGTGTATCATTCGGTAACCATGGAGACGGCCCGATCTCCTCAGCTGGTGACCGATAAAGTTT
>JARVJO010031032.1:0-10471 GCA_031762555.1 Cynodonichthys magdalenae | reverse complement strand
TAGTGTAAAGCGCTTTGGGGGTCCGGAAGGACTTATAAAGCGCTATATAAGTTCAGGCCATTTACCATTTACCATTTGTTAAGTGGGGCAGTGCAGTGTATCTTACACCTCTTGTCAGAGCTACTGCTGCTCTTGGTCTTTGGCTGCTCACATCATATAGAAGTGTGCCCCTAGGGAATCCCAGGCCTCGTACCATAGACTTAACTATCTAACGTTCCTGGATAAAGGCTATTCCTGTATGTATCCTGCTAAGGCAGGTACACAACAATGTACTGGCATCTTTACAGTGATGCAAGTTACTCTGTATACAATCCATCATCCCTAAAACCACAGAGATTAGGACCCTTTTCTCCATCAGAGGACACCAACAACATGTCTGTGTCATCATCACCTGGAGCACTTGTGAGGCCCCAACAGCTCCCCCCTGGGGTGCAGTCAAGGGGCTACACTCACACTGAGTACTCCCTGTAGACACAGCAACAGCGGAGGCAGAAGTCATCGCTGTCACCAAGCCCCAGGGCACTAAATCCTCCAGTTGCCCAGGACCCAACACATAGGCATCAGGTCGTGGGGCTGGAGTAGGGGTTGTTCCAGTCACTGTATTACTGGCCCATCCAGCCTGGTTTCCCACCAGACAGGCCAGAGGCACGGTCGTAGGACCACCTGCAACATCCGCACCCAATGTGCCACAGGCTGGGTCCCCAGAGATTTTAGAACCCCTTTCTACCAGGTACTGGGGGCTGGTCTCTTGTCCGTTCAGTTTAAAACACTTGTCAACTTGCCATCCCCAGGGATAGACGACTGATGAGTGTTGACGGTACCCTAGTTTTACATCAGAGTTTACCTTCTCCTAGGTAGGTTGCCTATCAAAGCTATCGAGCCCCACCTGCCCGACTGCTTTTGGTTTGCGATACCCTATTCGCCTTTCAACTTATTCAGGCACACCTCTAGCACGACGGCTCAGTGGTTAGCACCAACGCCTCACAGCAAGAAGGTCCTGGGTTCGATCCCCGGTTTGGACCTGTGGTCTTTCTGTGCAGAGTTTGCATGTTATCCTCGTGCTTGCGTAGGTTTTCTCCAGGTACTCCAGTTTCCCCCACCCCTAAAAACATGTACTATAGGTTGCCTTCAGGCCCAGGCCTCCCTTGAAAAAGAGATCTGAGATCTCAACGGGATTTGCTTGGTTAAATAGTGGTTAAAAAAAAAATTAAATACACAAGGAACAGGGATCCCCGATCCACCACCAGGGGAATGCGCCTTTACGCAGTGCAGCCTCAGTGCGAGGACCGCTGGATCTAGGAACGACTGCTGCCGGCCAGGGAAGCTGGGAAGGACTAGGCAGAAGCAGCGATCAAGAGTTGGACCCTCTAAGGTCTGGGGTCTAAATGGCCGTTTTTGACTAATTTTGAATTTACCCTTATATTTCCACCTTAAAAACTAGTCACCTTGTCTTGTTTGGTATCATTATTTTCAGCACAACCTCAGCTTTATGATTTTACAGCGTTGGCAGTTTTGGCAAACTGCAATATCACAGTGGACCAAAAAAATTACACAAAAAACAAAATCTGAGTAGGAATTTTTTTTTCTATTTTTATTATAAAATTCACAAAAATGTTAAATGAACCATTTTTCTAACCTATAATTAAAATCTGTAGTGTAAATTTCAAAAACATGCAAATTTAGCAAAGAAAACCAAACTCATATTTATGTTTTTACATTAAATTGTGGACAATTTCCCAGGCGTTTTTTTACAACCATTTACAAAATGTGTCACAATGACTCCACCACAAAATCTCTCCAACCTCCAATATCTCATGTGTTTTTGTTTTACAAAATGTGTCACAATAACTCCTCCACAAACTTTCTAACATCACAATGTCTCATTTTTTTTACAACCATTTACAAAATGTCACAATGTCTCCACCACAAACTCTCTCCAACATCACAATGTCTTGTGTTATTTTTTTACAACTGATTACAAAATGGGTGTCACAATAGGACTGCACACAAATCAGTTGTGCCATTCATCTACTTTATATCAGACTGTATCAGTTGCAGAAAACATTAAAAAAAGGTATTTTGGACTGTTGGGGGACAGCAGATATACCTGCACTCCTGGTGTTCTCCTAGGCTGAAAACGGCTTACAACAGGGGCTGTGTCTTCGTCCTCTTTGGTGTTCCACTGCCCAGCATGTGTCTCTGCTGCTGCCTCAGCCAGCAGAGGTCTTGATCTGGTCAGACTTTGCTGTGCTCTCTGTGGTGGTTTCTGTGGTGGTTAGAGCTAATTTCCTCCCCCCGCAGCGCTCTGCTCCGTCTCCTCACTGTCCCACACACACGTTTGTTCTTTTATCCTCATGAGGACTTTTCATTGACTTTCATTAATTTACCGGTATTTCCTATAGGGTGTCTTAACCTAAATCTAGTCTAAACTTTATTCACTCCGCGATACGGACCGGGCTTTTGTCCCCATATGGAACAGTGGGTCCTCACCAGGCTGTGTGTACCGCAGAAATGGTCAAAAATCGTCCCCACCAGGTAACAAAAACAAGTACACCTCCACCTCCCTTCAGTCAGGAACATTAACACTTTAGATGCATTAAAATGTAGATAAACATTATTTTCACAGTAATAAGAAGAAAGTTTTTCTGTTTGTTTTTTTATATTAAATAACTGATATTTTGTATCTACAAAGAACAAAGAAATATGTTTATTTTGAATAAATGTTACAAATGAGTATTTTTTTTATTTTATAATTTTTTTTAGGTGTGCAAGGTCTTTACTATTTATACGTACAGAGAAGGGGATAAATACAAACTTTATTGTTCCAGACACTGACTCAAAGTATGTAGCAGTGCAGATACAATCATAATAAGAATCTGATTTTTTTGAAACTTAAAACCCTAAAAAGATGTACTTGGTTGTATGTTGAACTCTGCAACATAATAAAGGGTCAAGAGGTATTCAGCAGCTCCTGCTGCAGACTTTAGTAGCTTGAATCAGTGCAGCTGAGTTTTTTTTCTAACGCCTCTTTTCTATTTCTCTGAAAGCACACAAGAGCGCAGTAAGAGAGCATCTCTGTTGGTGATTTCTGAACAGCCAGGGAGAACATCAACATGTTATGTGCTATTCATTCATTTAAGGCTCCTGCATACTCCCTCCGAACTGCCGAAATTGGTGCGGATTGTCAAAGTTTCATGACAAAAATTGCGTCACTCGGTTCGCAGTGCCGATGGGAACTCCCCTTCTCGACACAAGGCCCTGGCCGAACTGTTTCGCACTCACCTCTGTGCGAAGTGTTGTGTGATTGGCATTTTGCTTCAATCGCTCGCATCAAAAAAAAAGAAGCAACTCGCTTCCAGAGCAGACTGTTGTACCAGGAAGCAGCGATTTATAAAGATAGTCAAACGGCCAAAAACTCATGAAAGAAGATAAAACAGACATTTTGCTTAGTGGTTCTGTTTTTTTCAGAACCTCTCAAACAGAACGAGACAAGAGAGAACAGCTAATATAACACCTATGAAGGCAGCAGGAGGAAAATAGAAGCAGCATATTTATCTGATAGGTTTTACGTTTATTTGCACAACATAAAATCTGTAGTCGGTATCATAAGTAATAATCCCCCCCAAAATGTATAAATCCCCCCCGCTCCGAAACATGTAAGGGGGGATTTTCCCCCCTAATTTCAAAAGTGAATTTCAGGCACTGCTACCAAAAAACTTTTTTCATTGGTTGTTTTGGAAATGTGGTGCATTTGAGGAAATGGGAAAAATAGGTTGCATGTTGCATTCAACCACTTCCTGGTCACAAAACGTTCACTGAATGTGCACCAACTGCATAAAAAAGCGCACAAAATTTTGTCAAAAATGATTTATCATTAAACCTGGATTTATTTATTTATTTTCTGTAATTTCCCCTTGAGATCAATAAAGTATAATTCAATTCAATTTGGAAGAAAAAAACAATATAAAAAAACTACTTTTATAAAGTTAGAAGTCCGTGCTGTCCAACCCAGTTCAAATGAACACTCTGTATGCTGCCATTTTTGTCGCAGTAGCCCTTTAAATGCGTCATGTCATTGCCCACTCTGGAGCAGGCATCGACCTTAGAGGGTTAAAAGGACGTGACCCCCGTGCTGTGAGGCAAACAGTCTGTGAAAATAAACGTGAAATTAAGTAACAGTGAATTCATAAACTCTTTTTTTTTTTCATACAGTGCATATTTTATGATTCTTATCTTTGCAGAGGATCATCCAGGCTTTTATTGGAATCAGAGTTGAGCAGGCAGCAGATGGCCTCCTAAGATACAAAAAAAGTTACTTTGTGAACTTACTGTGAACACCATGAATGTTGGTGTCATTAGTTTAGAAACGACCCATCTTACCAGAATTTTCAGATTGTTCTGTCGTCTTTTCCTCTAGTCCGTCTGCATGCGAACACGTGTTGGATTCCAGAGCAACAGGTCTCTCTGAAACACACCATCTTGTTGTTCAACTCATCGAGATGTTGGTGGACCTCAGCTGAAACTTGAGTCAGCTGACGAGACGATTTACTGTCTATTAAAAGAGTGTATTATTAGTTTACAACCAGGAAAAACAACAAACAAAATTTGTTTTTAGATTAGAGGTTTACTGAGAAAAAAATAACAGCTGTATACAGCAAATATATTTGGCATAAAAAGTATGAACTTTAGAAAGTATAAAAATTATTTACATTAATGCTTTTAGAACTTCTCTTTTGAAAATAAAATAAGTCCAAAATTGAAAACAAAATACAGGCTGTTTTTTTTTATTCTGCCCCTCAAACACTGTGGTCCAGCCAAAAGCAGTTTCTCTAAAGTTGCAGACAATTTCCTACATAACTCCTTACCATACATTTCTAAGCTTTGGAGTTAAATCTAGATGTCACGTGGCCCCGCTTTCTCCCCTTGCTTTCTCCACTACAACATAATGTGGCAGAGAAAAATATTCAGCTGGTCACACACGCATTAAAACAAGACCTGATTTACTGTGGGTTTACTGTGCAAATGTAACTTAGTAAGTTGATTTAAAAAAGTCACTAAACACGCCATGATTGGAGCAAAATGCACACAGGATTTATAAAACTCCAAACACAGATACAGTATATTGTACAAATTTAGTGACTTATTACACTGTTCTAAAAGTCACTATAAAAAACTGCCATCCAGTTATACATAAAATACCATATAAAAAAGTAAAAACTCACTTTATTCACCAGAGTAAAGCGATCTTTACATTACAAATTTAACCAGGAGATTCCATCAAACTAACGTTACCTTTCTTTACATGAAGCTGGTTCTTCAACGTGTCTCAAAATCCTCCGTGGTGGTTTTATTACTAATCTAGACCGTCTTTAAAACATTATTCTTCATATTCTCCACATCACAAGTTTCTACCGAGCCTAAAACAATAGACCTTTGGCGGGCTTAGAGCAACTGCGCGTAACGTCACCGTAATACACACATATTGGCTGAAAGCGCAGCTTTATACCTGTTGAGATAGCGCAAACTGTTGAGAAGTTACGGTAACCCCCTTCAGACCTGAGTTTTTTTCTGCTTATACAGAAGTTGTAGTAATAAAAGAATCTGCAGCTTTTTACTCCTATTCTTTTATTGGTGTTTTTTCATGTCCATTACAGTACAAACTGACTCAATGACAGTGAAATGTCATGAAATCTTAGGGTTAAATAAGGCATGTTTGTAATATAAAAATTCACACCATTACTAATTAGGTATGACCTTAACATGTATAATTGTGGATGTTAAAACTTCAAGCAATTCCTTTTGCCTTCAGTAATCTAAAATGGAATTTATAAATGCATGGACATTTTATTAACCAATTATCAACTGATAATACAATAACTGATACTGACCTATTGTTTACTGGCTATTTTCATGTTTTCACTGATTCTCATCTAGTAAAAAAAAAACTCATGGATGTGTGTTATAAATTGGAGGATTCTCAAAGGAAGGCTCAATGATTGTTGTGAATGAGCTGATGTCACATAATATAATGTTTCCTGGTTCTTCATCTCATGATCATCTTCTCTTCTGGTTACTGTCATCTCCTCTTGTTCTCCTGGTGCCTGGACCTCTTCGTTGTTCCATAAAAGGAAGTATTTTCAAAACAACTTCAAATATGATAAATTAAAACAGCTAAAATTATACTGAGAGCAATTTTATTAGGTTAACATAAACATAAACTTATATTTTTGATTGAAAAAGATACCTACTCCTTCAGTTCTACATCTTCATTGACTGGTTCAACTTGTCTGAAGCTAATTGACTTCAAGTTGAGCTTTTACTTCAATCTAATTGAATAATCAGGAACTAATCAGTATAAAGAATGATTTAAATGATGAAATTGCTATTTTTTACTGGTTTAGGTTCAGCAAAATGTGATGTCCATTCTAATGAATGTGGGATTTGAAGAGGTTAAAGTAGACATGTAAAAATGTCAGTGTGGACCTGCTCACTGCTCAACAATAATAATAATAATAAAACACATTCATTTTTATGAACAGATTCACATTTTAAGCTGTTATAATCAATTATGAATTGATTCTTGATTAATTGTTACATCACTAATTTGTTGTGAATTAAATCTTGGTTGAATGTTTCCTCTGTTTTTCATGTGTAGTCACATTTTTTATTGGAAAAAGGCTTAAGTTTACAAAGAATGTCAATCTTTTTAAAAAATAAATTACTTTACTTTAGTAGTCTTTTGCATCAACAAAGTTCAATTCTAAGCATGAAGTTCAACAAGTGGGGCAGTAGGCCAACTTGATTTGCATTTGAGTAGCTCACAGCAACTGTCTTTACATGTAAAAGACTCACCTAGACCTAAGGAGAGGGGGGGTGAAGTCCACATCAATTCCCGGCAGTTTCAACAGTTTTCCGTTCTGACAAAAAATTCCTGCTAACAGCCCTGAATCTCAAGTTTCACAGGAATTTTCCATGCCGATAATTGCCAAAAATACCACTTTTCATGCAGTGTATAAAAGTACAGTCCATTTACCATTTAAGTTAATTTTGTTTGCAGAATTGATGCATTCTCTCCAACAGTCTAGCTTGTTTTTTTTTTTTTTAAAAGCCTGTCAAAGCTTCCTGGGTGTCATGTTTTTTTCTTGCCTTCTGCCAGGTGACTTATGGCTCATTTGACTACACCTCTCTCCTCTACCTGACTGACTATGGCTCAGACTTCATGGGTGGAAGATTTGTGTTTATGGACAAAAATGGCAATCGAACTGTGGAACCACGTTCAGGTACTCATTTCCAGCTGTATATTGCTGTTTTTTTCAATTTGAAAATGTTTTAAAAAGTACATGAAAGCATTAAAAGATGCAAATATTCTTTATAATTTTACTGGAGGTGTTTTTTTATTTTATTTGTAGTTTTTTTTAAATCTTTTTGATACAAACATTGAATGATCGAGTTAACTTTCAAATAGTGTCTGACAAGACAAAGATTAAATTAGATATTTCTGGTCTGAACTGACGGGTCATGAACTCATGTGACTTACTGACCCTTTCTCAGACATGATACATTAGTGCATGTACCCATAGAAATAAGATCTCTCTTTCTCTTTTTATTGTTTTTTTTTTCACTACAGTTATTTGTGATTTATTATTGCCACCACCATAAAAGGCAGGAGATAAAGTTGTTGGCTATTTGTTTGTGTTCGTTTGTTAGTAAAATATCTCCTAAACCAAAATATTTTTTTGTAATGAAATGCTCGGAAAGTGATGATTGGATATAGATTTAACCTTTGGAGCCAACTTGATTCAGATGGCCACTCCACCTACATGCACACAAAATATTATAGAATTTAGTAAATCCTAAACATTTTTTGTAAAATTTATTGTGTTCACATACTTTGAATTTTTGCAGGTTGCTCAAGATTTTTGTTGACAGCTTTGGCATTAACAGTTGGCGTCATCTCTGTCTATTAGCAAAACATCTTGTGGATTTAACAAAACTTATAGAAATTGATCTTCGAATATACTTCTGCAACTAAATAAGCTCCTTTTAAAACTGACATGCAAAGCTGCAAGTAATGTGCATTCCTTCAAAAACTGCTAGTTTAATTTTCCTAAAGTTGTTCCTTGTAAAGATAAGTACTCCTGATTTACAATTAGTAACATCTTCTCATGAACCTCGGACAACATAATATTACTAAGTTAATTTACTTTGGATTAGTCATCATAAATATATTTGATTCCCTTTTTTTCTGGAACCTTTTTAAAGATTCCTTCCTGTTTGCTTCATGTTTGATTAAAGCACTGACTAATCAGCTATTAAAAGCTAAATCGCCTTATTTATATCCTGATTTGCTTTTTTCTTACTTCAGCCTTAAATGTAGCCCACTTGACCTGTCATATCTTGGCTGAGCCTCTGAAGGGGGGTTTGAGTGCACTAAAATGTACAGCAAAGTGGATTTAATCCTCCCTCAGTGGATAATCAGCAGCACTGCCTGTTGTACGGTTAGGATGTAAGAGATTAGGTCTTACCTCCCTTGTGGTACCCAGTGGAACAGACATAATAACAAAAATCTATCTCTGTCAGTGCAGTTTCCTTATATGGACACTTAAACTCTAAATATGTTGACTATTGGTGAATTGCTGTTTTGTAGATGTTTGTCCCAAAAGCGCATTACAAGGCAAAGACACCATTTTCTTAAATAGTCAATGGTAAAATTGTATATATAAGAAAGAGATCTTTATGCGGGGAAATTGTAAGAAACATTAACGTTTTTTTAAACTGACACTTTGAAATAATGAGCAAAAATACCAACTATAATAAAGTTTGTCCGTTTTGAGCCCATAGGAAACTCTTTAACCTTTCGCTTCATTAGAAAAAGCATTATTGCAGGCAGTTAAGTGTACTGTTACTGTATGTTGCATTAAAATAACTGTTTTCATTGAGTGTTGTCAGTGACTTCAGTGTTTTTTAGTTTAGTAGTTAGATTATTTGCACACGAGAGGGCAGTGTAGTGCCACAACCAATAGGTGTGGTTACCTGGTCATCAGGTAAAGAGAGGTTTGATTAGTGTCAGCAGCTGTTTGCCACAGTTTGCAGTTCAGTGTTTGGTGACCACCAAGATGCTTTTGGTATGTATGTTTTAATCATATTTTATTTTTTTGTAAATTAACATGAATTTATTTGTTGATTTTATAGTTTTTTTTTCCTTTGACAAGATTGTGTGCATCAATATTTGTTACATTAAGATGAATTTAAAATATGCAAGTAAAATCTTAAGTTAATGTAACTATCTAATGCATTTTTAAGGGTATTCAATTTGTTGACTGAAACGATGACTTGCATTTAATTTGTGTATTTTTCATCGTTATCAACCTATGACTCATCAAGCAAGCAGAGAGCATAAAAAAACAAAATTAGGGGGTGCGACATTAGGAAAATCTGCGATGTGCTTAAACAGTGCTTAATATTGCGATGATGAAATGACTTGCGATAAATGAACAAATACATAAGTATGTAGGGTTGATGTCTTTCTGTTCTAGTTTCAGAGCAAAAAACAACAAAAATCTAATAATTTTCATTCCACCATGAATTTTTTTAAAATATGAAGACATCTATCCAATTTACCAAATACACGAAGGGCTCCATTTGATTGGTGAAATACTTCAATTACCCATCTGTGTGACAAAATGCATAAATGGAAACTTTTAGCCAACCATTTATTGCAGTTTATGCAGTTTTTTGTGATACGCCTTTTGCACAGGCTGTCATTGCAATGACAATAGATTTTTTATAAATTGTGCAGCCCTAGATAAAATGAGTGAAGTTTTCTGGCATCCTCTGTTGGGTCATAATGTCTTGTCAAGTTTTGGCAAAGACAAAATAACCTGACATAGTCTGACATTTTTGTGCTTAGATCACTGAAAACAGTTGGAAAATTCTGAAATACTTTTACAAATTAAATTCTGCATGATCTTTTATTACTCGGAATATTTGTTGGGTCTAACTCTCTGCTACTACCATACTGGATTTAAGTCAGTTCAGAATGTCACTGGTTCCCACACAGGCAACGGATAATAAAGAAACATAGTAAAAGTAATTCTTTCCCATTCTTGCTTGATGTACAACTTCAGTTACATACCTGCCAGCATTTTTGATGGTGATGTTGGACCCCTATGATGAGTACAATGGATGGACTAGATGTTCCCTTGCCTGGACGCGGGTCACTGGGGCCCCACTCTGGAACCATGCATGGAGGTGGGGCACGTTGGCGAGAGCCTGGTGGCCGGGTTTTCACCCATGGAACCCGGCCGGCCACAGCCCGAAGAGGAGATGTGGGTCCCCTTTCCCATGGGCTCACCACCAGTGGGAGGGGCCATAAGGGTCAGGTGCAATGTGTGATGGGCAGTGGCCGAAGGCGAGGACCCTGGCGGTCTGATCCTCGGCTGCAGAAGCTGGCTCTAGGGACGTGGAATGT
>JARVJO010031031.1:0-10471 GCA_031762555.1 Cynodonichthys magdalenae | reverse complement strand
AGTCTGGGTCTCTCTGCTTAGGCTGCTGCCCCCGCGACCCGACCCCGGATAAGCGGAAGAAAACGGACGGACGGACCCATCTGCCTGGATGAATTTAGTAAACAGGATGATAAAATGTGCAGGTGTTGTGTTGAATTATGTTCCCCTGTTGAGCTCTGTTTCCCTGATTAGATATAGGAGATTTCCAGCAAACAGGATACAAAAAATACAAACATTTATTCACTGAAAACTGTAGCAGACAGACGGTTTGTCTAAAAAAACTTGTGGTGTTTTTTTTTGTTTTTTTTTTTTAAACAATTCCTGCTGTGTGTATCCAGCACAAACAGACCATAGTTTTATTGTCAGCTGGCTGCTTTAAAACTTTGAAATCCTTCTGTCTCTTGTTGCAGTTTTATTTATCACAACAGGTGGTTTCAAAATAGCATTTTTTTGGTAAATTCTAGTTGTAATTTAGTTATATATAAAAGTCAGCATTTCTCTTTCTTTCTTTCTGTATAACAGGTGGGGTGTGCATTGCTCAGTCTCTGAAGATCCCTCGTGAACCAAGACCTGGAGAGTTCACCAAGATCGTCCTCCGTCTGCTGGAGACACCGAACGCCCGAGCTGTCATCATGTTTGCTAACGAAGATGACATCCGGTAAAAACACCTTACATCTTCCCAAATTACACTGGATCCATTTATTTATCCATCCATCCACCCATCCATCCATCTGAAGGAAATTTTGTAACTGACTGACTAAATGTTATATTCAGTTTTGTATTTTTGCATATTCTGATCATTGCAGCCATATAGTTTAAAACAGAGAATGAGAATTGTGTCTTATCGATGTGTTCTTTCTGTCTGAATAAACAAAGTTGGTTATGTTAACGTCTGACGTAAAAGGTAACACCTCCAGGGGTGTAACCAGGAAGACGTATGTTATAAGGCTCAGTTATTATAGTATATAGAGTAGAAATTGAACGAATGAATGAATGAATGAATGAATGAATGAATGAATGAATGAATATCAAGCCTCTGCAGAACTTGAAAAGGGAATTTAGGCATTGAAACAGTTGTAAAGGAGCAGGAAACAAGTAAAACATGCAGGATAGCAGCACTCGAGGACCAGGATTGCCCACCACTGATGTACACATTCAAAACAAAACACAGAAAAACACAGCAAGGATGGCAGCTCTGCTCATGAGCGAGAAGACAAAAGATAAAATGCCTTTTTATTATTAATGCTTATAAAATACATCTTGTCTTTGGGTTGTAAGTTAAAGCTCTAAGTGATAATTTATTCACTCATCTTGTCAAAGTACATTAAGATCACAGGTTTTCAATTATGTGAAGATATTTCTTGCTTGTCTGTCACTTCACACTCGGACACGCACTCTAACACTCAACCAGTGAGGGTTGCTGCAGATCTGTTCAGAGTCACACAGAAAGTGGTCACCCTCAGACCTCACAGAGACTAAATGTCCTGCATGAGGCTGTGAACCATCTCAATTTTCTCAAATGCAACACATCACATGCTGTTAGCTAGCCCACATGCTGAACCTAAATAAATTAAAGACTTGGCTTTTCTTAAAGAAATGCACATTGTCCAGGGAGTTACAGCCATTTTGGTCAAACTGTATAATGTTTGCAATCTCGTGCAAATCTTGTGAGATGCGTTAGATGTTTATTTTGAATATTTTGAATAACTCTCAGCCACACCACACCAAAGCTTGGCTCAGTATCTGTAAAATTATCTGAGTTATATCCATGTTTGTGTTTACCAAACCAGTTTCTGTCATCTTTGGTGGAAACCACAGAGGGTCAGGTGGGGCTGGATCATCTCCCCAATAAATAATTTTAGGAAACTATAATTTTAAGTAATAAAGAAAGCATATCCACTGTTTATATAGATAAAACAATCTATTTATTTTGCAAATCTCCCCCAGTCTATTGAATCCCTCCGGAGAGTTTCTGAAGACTGGAGGAGTGGAACTAACCTGCATTTTTAGAGTGGTAGATAAAAGCATGTACCACTGGAATCACAGTATCATGAATGTACCGATCTCTATTACTACTTATTTTTCATTTTTTGTACAATTTATTTTTCATGTCTTTTGTGTATTTTAAAATAAGCAAATTCTACTGGATGCTTCAAATTTCTCTCCCAGATTAATAAATAATCTCTCTAAAGTTGTCTTTACTGTAACTGGTTGTGTCTCGTTTCAGGGGCTGCAGACCACCTAGACCGCAGCCCACAGAGGCCACAGCCTACGCTGCAGTCCAGGCTGCATTAAACTGTTGTCAAATGAGACGGTCTAGTTTTAGGTTGATGTATGTTTGCGTGACCATGCGCTACTTCGATACCATGGTGATCGGTTTTCTATCACGCCTTTATCAAAAATTCAGAAAATATCAATAGTTGAGCAGTCAGGAAGGAAACAGACTCAGGAAATGTGGGAATAAAAGGTAAGTGAGATTTATTTACAGGATGGTCCGGGAAAGATCTGGAGAAAGTGGTTAATATTAGAGATAATACTGTAGAATGATGGTTGTTTCTCTTACAGATACAAGGAGGCACTAAGACACGGAAAGGAGGGTGAGGATTCAAGGTGATCGAAGGATTCAAGGTGAGTATCTCAGGTGAGTATTTACAGGTGAGAATGGTAACGTTGGCAGGCAGGATTGGGCTGAGAGCAGAAGAAAGTCCAAAAATATTTCTGAGGAGAACAAGAGACTCAAGGTTAGATTTACTCAGAGAACTTAAGACACTGAGGGCACTGAGAACCATATCAACCAGTATGTTATGTTTTAGTGAGGATCTTCTTCTTCTTGGTTTTATTGGCGGTTGGCAGACTCCTTTTAGTGCATTACCGCCACTACTGGACTGGAAGGTGGAATTGGAGAAGGCAGGCAAGAAGGGAAGAAAATAAATACAGTAGATTTAACTAAATAAACCCATCGTTTGTAGAAGTGAAACCGGCAAGGATCTTCTTCTGGACTTTTTGGGCTGTTGGCAAAAAACATTTGGTGTGCATTACTGCCACCGACTGGTGTGGAGGGTGTTTTGGATATGAAAGATTTTTAAATGTTATGCGTGTGCAAAAACTATATATTCAAACTTTATTAATCAGTTTTGTTTTATTTTGTTTTTTTTTATCTTATTGTAATTTGTATTCAGCAAAGATATGTTTTTCTCAGCAGCCCTTTAAAGCCAAGGAGCTCGTCAGCAGAACCACGTGCAGCTGGGAGGGAATCCTCACAGCCTTCAAACTTAAAATGCATTGGGGCATGTATTCACACGTCTTTTCACCGGAGGAATAACTTTGTAGTTAAAATGTTCCACGTAAATAAATAAATAAAAAAAACATTAATTATTTGGGTTTAGCTCCAGTATCAGTTCTTGTAGTTGTGTTTTAATTAACATCTCATTGCAGCATAAATGTCAACAGCTTTACAAACCAATGATTTGGTCTGTAATGAATTTCCAAACTACGCTGACTTGGTAGGACAAAAGGAAAATCAGTTGTCTTCAATTCTTTGTTTATTTTGCTAAAGGCACAATGAATCCTGGGATATCCTTGGCCAGGAAAGATACTCGGATGAAGCCTTCATTTTTGGGGTTTTGTGGGCCGGACAAATACGCACTTGGGAGGACGCAGCCCCTGAATTGAGGCACAGCTACTGTCATTGTCCTTGTTTCACACCTTCAGTGTGAGAGACTTGTGTTCAATCGTCAGTGAGAGAATAATGTTTTCATTTCATTATTAATCTACTACACCTGCAATGGGCATTTTAACAACAACAATCTCTAGGACTGAACTACAGGCATGGTCAGACGTCAACACTCAACCAGATGGAGGGACAGGAACGAGAAATGACAAACAGCCCAAATCATAGGTTTGGAAAAGTCCTTTTTGCCCTGACAAGGAAAATTTTAAGTACACTGGTTGGAATCCTAACTGAACACAACTTGTTCAACCGCCATAAAATGGTGATGGGACTTCATGACAATAGTCTGTGTGATGCCTGTGGCATTTAATTAAAATTAATTTGCACTACTTAAGCCAATGCTTGGCCCTGAGTACTCAAAGGGAAAGAATTCTTGGAGAACCTTTTATGGATCCTGAGAAGCTTAGAACACTGAGTATTTCTAACCTGCATGGTGTCCTTCTTATGAGGGACACAAAGGTTTGATTAAAAGCCCAGTGTCTCCTGGGGAGAGTAATAGACCCACTTATGAGGCCCCTGCTCACATAGGTTTTTACCCATCCCCATTTACCATTACCATTATTAATCTACTCAGACCAAAATACTTTAAAGGAGTCTCTGATTAGAAGGAACAATATCTGTTTGATTATTTCAGGAGCTCATTATTTATATTAAGAGAAAAAATATCAATGTGCCTGAAGAATAGTTTTACATCATTTAGTGGTGTCATTTACTGGACGTTTGTCTATTTCTTGTTAACTTGTATTAATTTAGAGCTTTAAATTATTATAAATGTAAGGGAAAATAGATTTATGCACCATTAGCAAATTTTCAAACACTAAAGTATTGATTCAAGTAAAAATTACATGTTTTACTAACAGACAGAAAAAACTCCACTGATTTAAATTAAACTTTTACAAAGAATGTGCAGCTCAGGTGAGACTCACTCCCAGCAAGTACCTCAACAAATTGTAGCCTTTAGTTTGTGTCTGCTTTTTAATCATTTTTAGCTTCTGTAAGTGTGACAAGGACACAGGCGGGAACATTATCACCCTGTCACCCTCAGCAGGTGAAAAACATGAAAATAGGAATTACATTGTATAACAGCAGCATGTTAGTGTGTTAGTAGTTTTCATCAGTTCTGTTCCTGATTTTTGTAGAAATGTAGCAAAAATATAGGGAAATGACAGCTGACTCTCTCCCTCTGTTGTCTCTGTCCCATCATCTGCCTTCTGTGGTTCTGAAAGACGAGTTCTGGATGCAGCCAAACACACCAACCTGACAGGACACTTCCTGTGGGTGGGCTCTGACAGCTGGGGCTCAAAGATCTCTCCGGTGGTCCAGCAGGAGCGGGTGGCCGAGGGAGCCATCACCATCCTGCCTAAAAGAACGTCTGTGGACGGTGAGCAGACAAAGCTGATGTTTGTTGACGTGTGACGATGATGCCGACAGTTGGATGATGTGTTGTTTCTCCTTGCAGCGTTTGACCGGTACTTCAAGAGCCGGTCTCTGTCCAACAACCGGAGGAATGTCTGGTTTGCTGAGTTCTGGGAGGAAAACTTTGGTTGCAAACTGGGCATGCATGGCAAGAGAACTGGGAGTCTCAAAAAATGTACAGGTAGGACCAGAGTACCTAATTACACATCACACCGTTGACATATGTTTGGCTCTAGATTTCACATATTTCAGCCAATCAGCATGCAATTTTCTATGGTCGACCCGAAGCCACACCACTACAGGATTGCAGTCCAATTTTTGGAGGGAGTGGCTTAATTAGACATCAGGCCGTTGACTTATGGTTGGCTCTAAATCACACATACATGATCCGTTCTGAACCAAAGTTTGTGTTCATCATAAGGGAGACCTGCTCAACACATTTGTGTAGTTGTTTGACTTACCTAATACTTATATGGAACTTACCTGGTACTTATCTGGTACTTAACGTACTGATCTGGTACTTACCTGGTACTTATCATACTTACCTGGTACTACCTGTATTTACCTGGTGCTTACTGTACTTACCTGGTACTTACTGTTACTTACCTTGTATTTACTGTACTTATCTGGCACTTACCCATACTTAATATACTTACATGTACTTACCTTGTAATTACCTGGTACAAACCTTGTCAGTGTAAAGAATGAGACTTCACAGTCATATCAGACTAACCTGTTAGAGATAATCTAAGAAACTTGACTTGTCAAGATAATCTTAGTGTAGAGTCTCTGCTGCTTTGGTTGAAAGGAACCAGTTGAAGTTTCTGGACACTTTCCAACAGAGGTGATTCAAACGTGTCCCACTGGGAAGTGAGCTTGACCCAGACCCAGGATTTGTTATATTGGTTCCCTGTGATGGAATTTTTACCTGACAGTAAGCTTTTTATTTTAGATTAGAGACGTGAATAAACTGTTCAGTATAGAACATATTACTATTACATAAAAACTGATGTGTAAGAATCAATGTAGGATAAACTGTTGATTTTCCAGATTTAAACACTTATCTTTTATTTCTTGCATCGCCACAGTCTGCAGAATGCTTTTTTCCTGAAGCAGACTGTTGGTTAGTTTTAATACTTCCTGGCTGTGCAGTCGTTAAACAAATACTGAATATTAAACTATTTAATGAAACCGATGGCTTCATGTCTTCACTGCGTCATTGGTGACAGATGGCTACATATTTGTTGCCAAGGTAACCATTAACATAGTCTGCAAATAACCAAAGCAATCTTTGGAGTGTTTGATGTTTTATCTTACCTCATTACTCCAGTTTATCTGGTTTGATTGCAGATGTTTGAAGTCAGCAGGGTGATGTGCATTTATCTTTTTTCTCTGCTAGTCTGTAAAAACTAATACTTTCTTTGTTTCACTTTAGACCAGTGTCTAACATTCACTACTTCTGTAATAGAAATAATACTTTTTGGTTTATCGAGTAATTCATAACATACTTTAATGACCCAGTTTTTCATGACACCCTGTTTATCTGTAGATAGAATGATTACAGCCAGAACACGATCTGCTAACAACAATCATTCTTGTATTTATCTTTGTGTTTTCCCTTAGCATTTCCTTAGGATGAAATCTTGCTTTATTAAGATGACATAATGGTGTTTGTTAAACAGTATACATATGAAGCCTCAACTGCCTCAAAGGAGCAAGAGCGGGAGTGGGAACAGGGAACAGGAGCAGAGAGCAGGGGGACAGTTCAATGGCTCTATGTTGATCTCTGTGTTCCTGTTGTTGCAATAAAACTCAGCTGACCATTCAACGGAGTATCTTCATTCCTGGACCACGTATTTCTGTCTTTGTTAAATAAATATATCCACAACAACTTCCAACCAAGAAAACTGTAAAAATAAAGACCTAACATTCCTTGAAATAATCCAAATTGCTGCCATTCATAGCTGAGTTTTAGACCAAGAGGATCTGAGAACAGACAGGATAAAGCTCCAACATCAGCTCTCATCATTGTAGTTGCGTGATAGAAATTGTGTCATTTTGTTTGCAGAGCAACTTCACCTACGTTTTCTCTACACAAAGTCTTGGTCTGAACTCTTTCTAATGTGCCGAGTATTGTGTGATTTGTCAGAAGACTATAGGTGTGTTTGTTTATGTGGAAATGCACTCAGACAATAATGGAAGCCTTTTGCTTTAACTAATGCACTTGCTTTTGGGCATTTAAATAACATGGATAGTTTTGAGGAGCAGTTGTCTGAGTTGGTCAGAAAGACTCTCTGACACTTAAAAAGTGTCAAATAGAAAATAACTCATGGATGGAGAACCACAGACGTAGTGCAAGAGTTTGTCTGCTGAAAAATGTGGAGCTCTACCCATGACAGATTTATGACCAAACAGTAGATATGGGAGCAGAAACTCCAGAGGAAAATAACCCTGTGTTGTGACTGTACAACATCTGGAGGGATATTCCTGGAGCTCTGCTCCATGTGTCTCATGGGCTATGAAAGGTGTGTCTCAAAACGAACGTCCCGCAACCACAAGACCAGGTGTCAACTGTTCAACTTCAGTTTGAGTATGTTGGATCTTTTAGAGATATCTTTGAGTTGACTTAGCTTCATTAATCAATAAATCTCAAAGTGGGTTCTCTACTCTACAAAACCTAAAGATGAAGACCACATTAATTCATAAAATAAAACTTAACCTGCACAATATTTTTTCCTCATCAATGATTTTTGTGTCCTTAAAATTTAAAATCTATAAATGAAATATGTGACTGAAAAAAAGTATTACGTGTTTGTTTACCAACACAGACCAAACATTTGGTTTGGTTGTTGGTTGTTCCAATCTAGTAATTTGTTATACTGTACAGACCAAACATTTGGACACACCTTCTCATTCAAAGAGTTTCTTTATTTTCATGACTATAAAAATTGTAGATTCACACTGAAGGCATCAAAACTATGAATTAACACATGTGGAATTATATACTTAACAAAAAAGAGTGAAACAACTGAAAATATGTCTTATATTCTAGGTTCTTCAAAGTAGCCACTTTTTGCTTTGATTACTGCTTCACACACTCTTGGCTTTCTCTTGATGAGAATCAAGAGGTAGTCACCAGAAATGGTTTTCACTTCACAGGTGTGCCCTGTCAGGTTTATTAAGTGGGATTTCTTGCCTTATAAATGGGGTTGGGACCATCAGTTGTGTTGTGCAGAAGTCAGGTGGCTACACAGCTGATAGTCCTACTGAATAGACGGTTAGAATTTCACACATAGAGACAAATAAGACAGACAACCATTCACTCTCTTACTCACACCTAGGGACAATGTAGAGTTACCAATTAACCTAACAATCATGTTTTTGGTGTGTGGGAGGAAGCCAGAGTACCCACACATGCACGGAGAAAACATGCAAACTCTACCCAGAAAGGTCCCCGGGCCGGGATTTGATCCAGCGACCTTCTTGCTGAGCGGCAACAGCTCTACCAACTGAACCGCCAGTATTTTATTCCACATGTGTTAATTCATAGTTTTGATGCCTTCAGTGTGAATCATGTTCATAGTCATGAAAATAAAGAAAACTCTTTGAATGAGAAGATGTGTCCAAACTTTTGGTCAGTACTGTAGTTTAAGATAATCTGTTTATGTCTGATTTCATACTTGGTGATATGTTTCTTTATTCAGTTGTAAATTTATACCTCTTATTAAGTTCTGAAAGGTTAATTCAAATTCATCCTCATGAGATATTTATTTTAACAGATTTGACGCTAATTGTTAAGGGCAGAATTTTAAAAACAGGTCTCAATGTTCAGAGTATATGTTGTGGATGACCCTCATCTACTACCACACCACATTGTTGTCAAATATCTATAGAAGTGACTGAGTTAGAGACAAAATTTGTGTTCAGAGTCATTTAGCAAAAGCAATCATTTTTAATGAGGTTAACTCCATAAAAGAACCAGTTGTATATGTTCATACAGTGATTAATTTCTGAAAGTATCACTAAAAATCATCCCCCTTTTTAGAAGATAATAGATGCTAATACTACAAACAAAAGCACAGAGATGCGCAAAAACATTATTTCCTGCTTCTAAAGGTGAACAGATGATAACAAACTGGTCTTATACATCAGATATTGTGATTTGTAATATAGATTCTTGATCTTTAACCCTTTCATTAACAAACTGAGGCAAACATTTTTTTCAGTTGTGTTGCTTTATGTGTGGATGACTGTGAGTTTCAAGGTGTTGAACACAGATAAAGACAAAAGCAGAAAAATGGCCCATAAATGACAGCTGGGCTCAAACACAGAGAAAACAGCTGAATGTGATTTTAGCTCTGTAATCCTGTCAGAGTCTTCCTCGGCCTTACAGCCGACAGCCGAGGTCCAGTTTCTTTTACAGACACGCCCGACACACCAAACAGGATTAGCGGAAGTATTGGGGTGAATGCAGGTGGGTGTCAGCCACCCTCCAGCTGCAGAGCTAAATGAAATATCAGAGAAGCAGCGTCAGCACTCTGAGAAACGCTGCAGTGTCCCATCTGCTCTGCTGATGGTGGAGCAGGACTTCACCTGAGCTCTGCTGTCAGGAACTACATCTCACATGATTGTGTGAGAGCCTCATATTAAGTTTAGGCAGCTTCGGGGGAGTTGTTGCACAAACAAATGGATGACTCAGCACTTTAGTGTTGGTGTGGCTTTTTTATTTTTATTTTGAGGGTTTTAAAGTTTTAGTGCTGAACGATTGTTTTGTTTGAATTGTTTTCTAAATGTATTTATCCATAAATGTCAGTGTGGAAATATCCCAGTGTCGCTGTAATTATTATTTTTGTATTCGAGAAAGGTGGAATTTAGCATTTTAGAGAACTACAGTATATCTGCTTGCACAAAAATATAATCGTAAATAGACTGAACTTATATAGTGCTTTATCAAGTCCCTCTGGACCCCAAAGCGCTTTACACTTACAGTCACACACACATTCACACAAAATGAACAGACCAACTGTTGTTGCATTTTAGTGTTGGCTAATACTATCTGACACAAAAAAATATTTAGTTTTAGTTGTCCAACCAATAAGCTTCAATAAACCTGTTCAGTGGTTCATGAGATATTTTGCTAACAGACGGGTGGTCAGTAAGGTGTCATGCAGTATGTAGAGCTCCAGAGCAGGGTTGGGCAATCCTGGTCCTCGACGGCTGCAGCCCTGCATGTTTTACTTTTTTCCCTGCTCCAACACAGCTGATTCAATTCAATTCAATTCAATTCAATTCAGTTTATTTATATAGCGCCAAGTCACAACATACGTTGTCTCAGGGCACTGTACA
>JARVJO010031030.1:0-10471 GCA_031762555.1 Cynodonichthys magdalenae | reverse complement strand
GCGCTTTGCTTCTCGGATTGCCCGGGACAGTCTGGCTCTCGCTGTTCTCAGAGCCGGCTGATCACCTGCTTTAAAGGTGGAGTCTCGGGCCCTCAGCAGTGCACCTCTGAAGTCATCCACGGCTTCTGGTTGGGTCTGGAAGTGATGGTTTTGGTGGTGATGACGTCCTCAATGCATTTGCTGATGTAGCAGGTCACTGAAGTCGTGTACTCCTCTAGATCCGTGTAATCGCTCACAAATACTGGGTTTCAAATTATCCCACCTTTCAAATACATTTTCTGCCACTATTTTCAAAATGATAAGACCAAATAATAAAAATAATAATGAAACTGTCATATCTTGTTCATGAATGAGGAAGAATTGAGCAGGAGGTTGACGGGCAGATTGGTGCTGCGTCTGGAGTTGCTACGGGGGTCGGGGGAGTTTGTCTCTCCGGTCTACATGTGAAGGCTTATGACGTGATCCTCGAGGCATTCTGTTGGGGGTGCTGTGGGAGTATGGAGGGTCTGCATTGCTACTAAGAGCGATCCAGTCCCTGTAGAACCAAAGCAGGAGCTGTGTTCACACTCTTGGCACAAAGTCAAGATGAGTAACTGTATTCTATTATTTTATGTTAGTATTTTTACATAAACCTGGTCAAATAAAGCAAATATATTTTTTATTATCAATCTTTACTCTCAAATGCTTACAAAAATATATGGAAAAGTGTTATTCATCAACAATTGTTTTTAATTGTCTTGTCTTGCTGTACGTGACTTTTCCTGCTCCTTCATTTACACTTTGTGACTTTTTCTCCAATATAAAGCAGAAGTTAAATACTTCAATAATTGGTTTTCAGACACACAAATTCAACAATAATTTTATCTAATATCTAACAACATAAAAATATGATGGGTGTAAATCAAAAAACTTAAAGTATGAGTATATTTCAAGCATTTTCCAGTAGTTGTGTTCAAATGGGCTCTTTATATCCAACTTTAGCTCATCAGTTGAATAGTCAGCTTATTGTGATGGAGGTCTTGAATGATCCAAGGAGCTGTGCTGTCAGGGTAGGGTCCAAGGCAGATTGGTCCTAGGTGACAGGCCAGCCAAAGAGAATTCAAAGCACTTGTTGTACAGAAAAATTCAACAAGCCAGAAATCCCCCCAGAAAAGGTGGATGAGGAAAGAGGTCTGGGCCTCCCTGTTCAAGCTGCAGCCTCCACACCCCCACTCCAGAGTAAGTGCAAGATAATCGATGGAACATTAGCTCCAAATGATTTTCACCAGAACTTTACCTGCTCAAATCACAACAGCAGCCTCTGACTCTGTTTGCAGTTAAACATGTTATTCAAGCAGAAGAAGCTTGAGATAGATAAAAAAACTAATAATAAAAATGTAAAAATGCAGCACTTCCACATCAGAATTCCTCTTCTCTGTCAGCTGAGTCTGTTTGTTGGAGCTGAGTTCTGTTGGAATCATCTTCACTTGGCAGTAAGCCCCACGTCCTGAGCAGAGCGAAACGCTGAGCAGGACGAGTGGAGAAGTACTCCCTCTGTTTCTCAGAGTAGGTCTGCAAGGGAGGCACGATGTCTCTGAAGCTCCAGTCCTTGTGGAAAAAAGAGAGAATGCAATCTGAACCTACTTATGAATGATTTCAAATGTTAAAAACTGTTAGTGTGATAAATAAAATTAAACATATGAAGAAACTGCTGCCAAAAGTAACAAGACATTAAAGTTGTTGCCAGTGTCTGTGTTTTTGTTCACCTGTCTGTCAAAATGTCTCATGAATCAGTAAACATATCTTTATGAAACTTTCAGAATCACTGAATGCACATCTACAACTGATGACTCTTCACATGAAGGACTAACCACCACAGGTAATCCCATCAATGCATTAGTTATACCCGTTTCTCCTTTCTGGGTCACGAGGAGCTGATCTCCAGCTGTATGTGCAAAACCAAGGATACACCTGACCAAGTCCATCACAGGACCACATAGAGACAAACAACCATTTATACTCACACATAGGGACAATTCAGAGTTACTGAATAACCCACTGTGCATGTTTCTGGACAGTTGGAGGAAGAACATGTAAGCTCCACACATGAAGGACCCAAGCTGGAAGGTGACGGCTCTAATCATTGTGCCACTGCCTTAAATACAAACTTGGGTAACTCGGTCACTTCCAGAGATAACCTGGCGTGGTAGTAGCTGAAAGTAATTCTCAATGCAGGCTCTTAGTGCCATCACATCTCGAGCGGTCTCACAAGACAGCTTGTAAGGTTTGATCAAACTGTAATTTAGGCCCTTCTCAGTGTAAGATGATTTTAGTTTAAAACCCTGGCATGAACGTTGGAGGGTGACATAGATTCCTTAAAGGAATAATATGACTTTATTGATTAACCTCCTAACACCTGAGCTACACGTGAACAAAATTGCATTGCAATGAAAGAGTTTGGGTCTTAGGAAGTTAAAGGTGCATTGATGGCGTACCTGCCAGTGGAAGTTAAACGCCTCGAGCAGCTGAATTCTGGCCTCTCTGGAAGGGACACAGTCAGGAGGAGCTGGCTGCACCAGCTCAGAGCCCACCATCATGTCCACAAACACCAGCAAAGCTCTGATGGCAAACCAGCCCCCAAACTTTGGATGCACACAGACTCCAAACATTTTCTGCAAGGCAAACATATTGCACAAAACTGAGATGAAATAAGAGAGGAAATGCCCCTTTATAAAATGCATACTAGCCCAAAATGAATGTCTCTATAGAAATAAGAGAAAAGCTTTACTTTTCCTGCCCAGGGCTGGTCTGTCACATCAGACTGCTGGTAGTAGAACGCTGCTCCACATACATGTGCTGCAGTCTGCGCTAAGAACTTGGGCTTCCTGCTGGACAGAAGCTCATAGTCGTACCTCACATCCACCTTCTGATGTGGAAAACACTGAGCCAGAAAAAGAAAATATTTTAGGTCTCATAAACTTGTCAAGTGATTAAAATTACTTAACATTCAATTCAGTTTATTTACAGTGGAGGGAATAATTATTTGATCTCTTGCTAATTTTGTAAGTTTGCCCACTGAAGAAGACAGGAACAGTCTATAATGTAAGGGTAGGTTCATTTTAACAGTGAGAAATACTATATAATAAAAAAAATCCAGAGAATCAAATTGTATAAATTATAGAAATTTATTTGCAATTTGCAGAGAGAAATAAGTATTTGATCCCTCTGGCAAACAAGACTTAATACTTGGTGGTAAAACCCTTGTTGGCAGCTCAGCAGTCAGACTGTTTTGTAGTTGATGATGAAGTTTGAGCTTTTTGTTCATTGAACCGTTGAAGAGAAATGCTGACTATGACCCAAAGAACACCGTCCCCACTGTCAAGCATGGAGGTGGAAACATTATGTTTTTGGGGTGTTTCTCTGCTAAGGGCACAGGACTACTTCACTGCATTAATAGGAGACTGGATGGAGCCATGTACTGTAAAATCCAAAGTAACAACCTCCTGCCCTCCTCCAGGATGTGTTGTGGCTGGGGCTTCCACCATGACTCAAAACATCCAGCCAAGGCAACAAAGACGTGGATCAAAAAGAAGCACATTAAGGTCGTGGAGTGGTCTAACCAGTCTGCAGACTTTAATCCCACAGAAAACCTATAGAGGGAGTTAATTTAAGTTCTACGTTAAATTATTTGATGTTTACAATGTTTCATTGTGAATAAAATATGGGTTTATGAGTTTTGCAAATCTTTGCATTGATGGTTTTATAGACAGTCCAAACTTAACTAGAATTGTGTTTGTACATTAAATGTTTCTTTAATGAAACATTTCATCTCTCCTCCAAGAGAGAAAAGAAGAGAAAACGTTTCAATAAAGAAGAACTCGTCCAGAGGACCCACTACTTTACTTTGTTTTCTACCTGGATTACTGAGATGCATCAGGATGTTGTACACAACAACTTTGAGAAACAAAAACTTGTTCAGTAAACTCTAAAAGATCTTCTTTTTAACAAGTCCTAACACCAAGAAGACAAGTCCACTGCTTTGGTGTGAGACGTGCATTAGCTTTGTTCACTGTGAACACAGAAGGTATGATAAGACAGCAGGAAGTTTTCTTTGAATGATGCAGCATTTACTTTCGTTTTATGTTTGTTGAAAACTGATGTGCAGAGATGAATACGTCGCCCTGCAGTGTGGTTTAAACTTGCATCTCCACTCAGTCCCACCTGTGCTCTCACCTGTGAGATACCTGATGTGACATGGTGTCTAACACACTGATCTATGGGGTCAGACAGCTGCTCGCAGCTCTTCTGCTCCAAGAAGGGCAGGAAGGCTCGTTCAAACATGGCAGGAGTACTGAGCACCACCACAGCTAAGGTGTCATCTGGGTAAGACAGGTGTAGACAAGGAGGGAGCACCGAGTTATACCAGCCAACCTGATGGACAAGACAGGAGAACAGACAGCACCCACAGGGAATAATGAGGAGATGATGCACAGCAATACAGCTCAGTGGGAAAATCTTCATCCTTTAGATCTGCTTTTTAATATTTTCCTTCATATAATCTAGACCTGAAGAAAATGTGCACAGACTCAGAGAATCAGTCATGAATTTAGATTAGACCCCTAGTGATTGTTTCAAATATTTCATGTGTTCTGCTTTAGGCATTAAAATAAATACTCCTGCTTCTTTACCTTCAGAGGATACACTTCAAATCCCAGTTTGGACAAGCAGCTGTCCAACAGTCCTGTCACAGTCTCCATCCGGGCACTGATTACATTCAGCTGACTGTTCACACTGTGGAACACATTATTATCCTTCTTTCTTTATCCTCCTTCTTTTAGCTTACTTTTCTTCTTCTTCTGTCGCTTCTATTCTTCGTCTTCGTCTTTTTGAGATTTATTGAGAAACAGAAACTGCATTACCGCCCCCTGCTGGTATGGATGGTGGATTGAATCTTTTGTTTTATTTGAAGTGTGAACAATCACTATAAGTTTAAAATGAAGATTAGATCTATTACACAGATGAAAGGGTTGCAGGTACTCAACACTCCGTGTCTGGAGCAATGTCACACTGCACCTTTAAAGAAAAAAATAAAAATATTCACTTAAGACACCCAATGCATGAAGTGCAATAAATAAACTGTTTCTGGCTGCTTGAGCTTAGCAGTAACAATAAATGAATTTGAGTTTGGGGGAAATAACACGTTCAGATTGAATGATTTAATGCAGGATAAACAATTTTGGGACTTCCACTTGCTAAAAAATAGAAAACTTTAGTGTAATGTCTTCTAATCATACAAAGCATGCAATTAAACATGAGCAATGCGATATAATGTGGGTTTTACAGCGCATGCGCATTGCTCAAGGGTATGGCTTTCACGTCTGTGATCTGTGGGTTTGGTAGTTTATCACAACACAGGAACAGGTCGTGCAGTGTCGAGTACTTCTGTCTCTTTTTATAACCATAACTGAATCTTATCCTTTTACGTTTTAATAAAAAAGTGCGAACAAAGGCGATTAGAATGTGGATTATAATACTAAAAACGGCCAAAATTAAAGTATAAGAGTCTTCGACACCACCGACAAGTGTTGTTTTTTTTTTTTTTAGTTTTTTTTTTTTGGTCTTTATTTTTTATGTCTCTTTAAAATAACTGAAGCCGCGTAAGGTTTGAATCTCACTTCCGGTGTCCTGAACGTCACCAGTCACGTAATCAAAGAGCTGCTACAACAAACACCAACCAGCCAGGAGCGACGATTAATGCTGCAAGATTGAACAGCTTAACTTGAATGATTTTCTATTTATTTCAAAGATGAACTGGGACAATCAGCTGAGCTCCATCCTGTCCGGAGCAGACCACAGTGTGGCAAAGATGAGGGTAAGATGAGGTGTTTCTAATGTGCGCATCATGAGGAATGCTAGAAATAACTGAAAATAGTTACTATATTTACTCAAACTGTACATGAAGCACATTTTGATTAGTCTTGAGAGTTTACAGCTGTCAGAGAGCCTTTGTTCTGTTCAGTTCTGCCTTGTTATTATTGAATCAACCTGCAGGGGGCAGTCATGCTTCATTAGGTTTTTTTTTTTCATGCGTCTCACTGTTAGTTTTATATCAAACAGGAGTTTCTTTGGGAAATTCCCTTTGTATTTTTTGTTTGTGTGTGCATCAACAGGAGAGACTAACCTCCCCTGGGAAATTCTCTGAAGATGAAAAAGGTGGGTGACCCATTTTTTGATTCAAAAAGGAAACCCCCCTCCTCCTCTTGTTTAGACCTTACAGAGTCACGTCCCACCAGCAGGAACAGCAGTTTGAATTGATTTTCATGTGGTTTAACTCTTGCTTTTGTCATTTTCAGATTTGTTTCCAGAAAGGGAGCACGTTCTTGATCTGGATTTGGACCCTCTTGCCCGCCCTTATCTTCCTTCCCCAGCTCTGGTTTCTGGTGTCCAGTGGTCTGATCTGGCTGCTGTTCAGTCACAGCTCCAGATACAGAGCCAAGTATGTGTCGTCTCAACAGTGAGAGCGTTAACTGCCTGTGTGTGTATCTGTGGAGTTTATTACATGCTTACATTTCAATAACGACTCAATTCTAAATGTCTCTTCAAGGTGATTGAGACGCTCTCACAGAAACTCCGTT
Organism: Cynodonichthys magdalenae; assembly: GCA_031762555.1. Taxonomy (NCBI): domain Eukaryota; kingdom Metazoa; phylum Chordata; class Actinopteri; order Cyprinodontiformes; family Rivulidae; genus Cynodonichthys; species Cynodonichthys magdalenae. The sequence goes on along the minus strand of JARVJO010031030.1, from coordinate 3,857 downwards.
TTCTGGAAACAGAGAAACGATCTCAACAACATCATATTCAGACTCTACAAGGTATCTTACTGCTGTGACATAAACTACTTCATTATATCTGTTCATAAACACACTTAACCTATTTTGATAGTGGTTTAACAGTTCAGTGTTGAATAGTTGGTAAAACATCCGTCTTATTGTCTTATATAAACACTAGATACATTCTGTTGTATCACTTATTTAAAACTGAGACTAAAAGCAGATTTTTTTCTTTCACTGATGATCAGTCACAAAAAATATCATTTAATAAACCTCATTTGTGCCATTTCTGTAGTAAAAGTGAAGAAAAGTGTTGAGCCAAAGCTTCACAGGTGTAAGTTCTGAGAGGTGAGCGCTCATATGTGTGACTGTAAACAGATGTTTTATCCGTTTTTGTCCGTTTTCTTCCTCTTATCCGAGGTCGGGTCGCAGGGGCAGCAGCCTCAGCAGAGAGACCCAGACTTCCCTCTCCCCAGCCACTTGGGCCAGCTCATCTGGGGGAATCCCAAGGCGCTCCCAGGCCAGCTGAGAGACATAGTCCCTCCAGCGTGTCCAGATGTCCAGATGTTTTATGGATAGGATAGTTAAATTACAGTGAGAGCAGAAAGTTTCCTCAGACCTGAACACTAGAACTAGTGGAGAATAAAGTTTCTGTCTCTTGTTCACAAATCACGTATTTATTGGGCTGCAGTCTTTCAGCACATTCTTTACAAAGTAAATCATTGTTTGTTCTGAGTGTTACTGATGAGGAGATGAACTGTTCATGTAGTGGAGGTTTTGTGCAGGAAGTGACATCACAGCGATGACAGGTGGTTTGTGTTCAGGCAGATTTTAATGCAGTAAATAAATGGAGACACTTGAACACGTTGACTTGTAATTAGACCATTCAGATGGCTTCTATGTCAATTTGTTTTGCTAATTTACTTTTACTGATGAACATCATTGTGACGTTAACGGTTTGTTGTGAAGGTCTCTGAATGAAAGCAGTTGCTGCGTGTTTTACAGTAATAAAAAGCCTGATGTTTCAGGGCTACATGTGCAGTTACAGTTTTTATTCATCTGGACAGTTTAATTCACAGAGATCAAACCTAGTTTTTGTTTTTGATCTACTGGTTATGCTTCATGTGCATATCATTTGTAAAATGTATAAAACTAAATGTAAATGAAGCATAAATTATGTCTCTTCTTACATCCAACATCAAATTTCTCAACAAATCAAGAAACTCTTAATTGGACTAAGGGAAAAATTCACTGTTTTTAGTAAAGATGACTTTTTTCTTCTAGAAAAGGTTCACAGTCTCCAGGAGGAGCTGAAGACAAGACATATGGAGGACATGAGAACAGGACCAAGTCCAGGAGTGCAGCAGTGGAGGAGAGAAGCTGGCAGTCTGCGAGGACCTGTAACGTTTGGCAACCTGCAGGAGAGGTGTGTTCCTCCAGAGCTGCTGACTAAACTGAACGTGGGTTCAGCTCAGCAAATGTTTACACCTTTTTTAATAAAAAGAACTTGCTCCATCGTTGTTGCTCTTTACCGTTTTCCTTCAGTTTTAACTCCAAACGTCACCGAGAGGAACTGCAGCACCTGTGGAAAGAGGTGGACCAGCTGAAAACACGTCTCAGTGAGTGTAAAAACCCACGTCGCCCTGCTCCTGCTGTGTTGACCTATCAAACAAAAGCAGGAACACCCACGTTCACATCTTTGTCTTTTCATCTTGAAAGAGAGGCAGGAAGGGGACTCGTACCTGCAGCTGAAAGAGGCCAGAGAGACCAGAAGGCAGTATGAACGCAGCTGCAAAGTAAACACACACACATTGTATCACAAGGTTTACTTTGCTGCTAGCATTGTTTCATATCCTCAGATGTTTTGTGTGTTTTGCTCAGACATTAGAGGAGCTGACAGACGGCTGCAGGACACACTGCAGTGATCTGCTGAAGACTCTCTCCCAGTATTCTCACACTCAGCAAGAGATCCATCACATCAGGTATGTGTGACCCTGTGCTTTCAGTTCCAAGGCTTTAAGTATTTGGGAAAATGTAGCAAAAAAACAAATGCCTTCAATTTTAAAATGAGGTCAAATAAAAAGAGAGACTTGCAGCTTTATTATATTCATACATTTTGTAGAAATAAACTGGGTAAGTTTCAGAAAGGTGTGTCCTGCCTCTCAGTGTATTAAATCTTTACAACAGAACCCAGGTGTCAGAACTGAAGGTTGAGGTGAGGAGTCTCGGTCTCAGAGGGCAGGAACCAGCATCCTTGTTGTCTGCTCACACGTCAGGTAAGCCCCGCCCCTTCTCGGACTCCATCCCCAACAGAAAATTTATTTTATACCCACATTTTCTGTTCTCTGCCAGCAGCCCCACCACCTCCTCTCCCTGCTGGACACAAGGTGTTCAGAACAGAAGAGGCAGAGTCTGACTCGGAGGACTTCAGCCCGACCCCGAGCCTCACTGACATCAGCTCGGATGATCTGTCATGGCTGGATGACAAACAACCTGGTATGAGTTCATCTTTCCTGAGAGAGAATTCATCCAAGAAAACTGGCCCAGCAGTTCACCTGCCAGTACAATGTGCTGAGTCATTAGTACCACGTTTTCACTTTATTATGCACGTGGACAAAAGATAAACATGAGGTCACAAGCAGCAGAACATTATGCAGATGGCCAGAGGCTGAGGATGGTTTTATCAAGCTGTGACAAGTCTGCCTCCTCCACACACCTGGCTCTGCTTCCAGCCTGATTCTCAAGCCTGACTTGTTCAGGAGAGCTTTCCTGCATAATCTCTCTAAACTTGACAGAAAATAAAGTCAAAACAATTCAACATAAATAACGTGTGTAACCAGAGAGAGAATGAAGTGATGAAATAGACAGAAGAAGGGAGGAACACATTGGACATGTCGAGCATCAGAGGAGCAGAGTTCTGTGGTTCTTGTTTTTCACAGCAAGCTCTAAAGCTTTTATTTCCTCTTCAACTACCAGAGTCATTTCTTAGAAAGCTGAAGCCCTGCGTGTCTGTGTAAGCTTCCTGGTATGTGGGGCAGGAAGTGTAGCCTTATATGGTATTATTGGGTGGTAATTATGCTAATCTCCTCTCCTCGTGCACCTGATACACATTCATCAGTTTATGCTGCTCATTTACACACTTTTCCTGCAGATAGAAGTGTTTGTTGAATCTGACGTGATGTTGGTAAGAACCGTTCGTACGAGCAAAAGTAAGAGAAATTTAGGAGAAGAATATGAAAATGTTCCTGCATGAGGCCCAGTGTAACCCAACGTTGATATTCCCAGGAAAAGATTACAATCTCTGGGCTAAGTGTTTGTCAGAGTGATTTGTTCCACACAAACATACAGCTCTTTAGAGAGAACAGCTGAACATCTCCACACTGATCCTACATGACAGCACAACAAAGAGTCACCCAGCCTCTCACACAACTTCTGTTTTTATGTCTGCCAGCTCTGCAACGCCTGAGCGTTCAATCCAGACCCAGCAGATTTGCTGCTCCAGGCTCAGACGTGGAGGATCCTGATGACAGTGATGGTGAAGATCTTCTAGAGGACAATGTTGATAACTCAGAGTTAGGATCTGACCTAAGTCTTACTGACCTTTGATCTTTAAAGATGTTGGCAGAGGTGAAAACACTGTTTGCATCAGAAAACATTTTCTTTCACTGAATTTAAGGAAAATTTTATGGAAAAGGTACATGTCTGTAGATGATATTTAGGTATGATAGCCCTTCCAGAGTGGCTAAATCACAGCTATCAGCTCATAAAGTTAATAACTCGTTAAGAAAATGTCTCTTTTTGACACTGGTGTACAGCTGGTTTAGGCTCATGATACAGACATTGGTCAA
>JARVJO010031029.1:0-10472 GCA_031762555.1 Cynodonichthys magdalenae | reverse complement strand
ATCTATCTATCTATCTATCTATCTATCTATCTATCTATCTATCTATCTATCTACATACATACATACATACATACATATAAATACATATATATGAGAAATACAAAATGTGGCGTGAGCATGTGATTACGTGCGTGCCAGTGTAGGTAAATGATTCCAGCTCGATTAAAATGTCTGCGTTAATGTGACGCTCGATGTTCTCGCGATAACTTCCCGTTCTGACTGCATAAACTGCATCCTAGATAACTTTGAGGCAGAAAGAAAAACAGCTGGGCAGAAATAAACTGCTTACAAGGACTCAGTTCCTTTCAGGTACGTCTCCTATTTTAAAAAAAGTTGATTCTTTTAAGTTTATTTTTCACGTCAAAGCTACGGAAAGTGTTTAACTTAATGATGCTGTGGTGGATGTACAGTCTAAACGACTATGTTGTGTTTTTCAAAGCTCATGTATCAATGTTTTGCACAGTAAAAGTGATTTATTTGCTGCTTCACGCGACAGATGCGTTGAACGATGTCTATTAATGCAGATTTTCTGAGGCGTCGCGTGCTGCAGTGCGCATGCGCGCGCAGGTGTCATGAAGGTAAAGGTGATCTCCATCCTGGAGGATAACTACATGTACCTGGTGATAGAAGAGTGCGGCAAACAGGCTGTAGCTGTAGATCCAGCTGTTCCTCACCGGGTCAGAGACGCTTCATTCACACTGAAAGATGAAAACATTGACACTTCTACTGATTTTACATGAGTCACAGTTTATAATAAAGCAATAAAAGAAAAAATAACCAAGAAACTACAAGTATTATGTTAAAAAACGCAAATGCAATGCAAATAAGGTGAAATTAAAAAGATTAAGATATAATTAAATAAAAAATATGACAGAATTTTTTTTAAACTGACATGGTTCCTCTTCTGAATTAGTGTGCACAAAAAAGATAAAATTAAAAAAGCACACTAAACTCTTCTATTTTGTTTTAACAATTGCATAAAAACAAAAGCTACATGATATAGGAGTCACAATATGATACAGTATATCACAATATATTGCAATACTGTAAACAAGGCAATATACTGCCATTTTTTCCACTAAAGATTTAATAAAAAAATAAAAATGCACACCATGCATTACATGCATAAAATTGGAGCTAACCCTTAATTAAAGATCGATACAGTATCAAGAAATTAAATATTGTGTTATATCACTGTATCAATATTTTCTTACCCCTCTAATTTAATAGAAATGTAATTTACTGTTTTCTCATTTTGTTGGGTGTTTTTGTTGTGTTTTGAGCAAATTCAGAGTAAATATAATATGTGGACACCAAAAAAGAGCCCAAACATTGGATTGGAAATCTGAAGGCTTACTGGAGCTCTGAAATTAAATAAAAGCACGTTGGAACCGTGATTTGATCGTTCAGTTTCTGAAATAAAATGTTTGACGATCTGTTTGTTTTGTTTGATTGACAGCTGCTAGAGATAGTGAAAAGAGAAGGCTTGTCTCTCACTGCTGTCCTCACAACGCACCATCACTGGTAAGATCGATGTCTGAACACAACTGAAGTCTGTCCATGGAAACCGGGACGTGTCCCTCTTTGTTTAGCTGCCGTCCGTTTCAGGGACCACGCTCGCGGGAACCAGGCTCTGCGGAAGGAGCTTCCTGACTTGAAGGTGTACGGCGGGGATGACCGAATCGAGGGGCTGACAGATAAAGTCACCGATGATCAGGAGCTGAAAGTAACCGAGCTTAACGTAATAACGTCACATATCAGTTATGATTAAAATTGTTCACTCTTGTTTTTTTTTTTGTATGTCTGCAGTTTGGCTCCATCAATGTGAGGTGCCTGTCGACTCCCTGCCACACCTCTGGTGATGTGTGCTTCTATGTTTGGGAGGATGAGTGCACTGATGATCCCGCCGTCTTCACAGGTGAGTAAATTTAGATGAATTGATTGAGTTTCAGAGCCTGACGTGGCTCACTTCCTGTAGCGTTGACCAAAAAGTAAACACTGAGTGGTGTCAGATATGAAATCCTAACCAGCACGCTGTCAGGTGTGGCAGCCCCCTTATTCTTTATTTTGGTTGCCAGGGGATACCATGTTCATAGGTGGATGCGGGCGGTTTTTTGAGGGTTCCGCCAATCAGATGCACCACAACCTCACCCAGGTGCTCGGTACCCTGCCTCCAGAGACGGTGAGTGGTGACCTCTCGTAAAACGGAGTCACAATAATGGGACTTGCAGTACGATGAAGGAACGACTTCATAACTCAGAACATCTTAAAGCCAGAGAACTGAAGCTGTGGTGATGTGTCACAGATATTTACAATTCTTCATCTGCAGAAGGTGTTCTGTGGACACGAGTGCACCATCAAGAACATGAAGTTTGCCGTGCTGGTGGAGCCAGAGAATAATAAAGCTAAAGAGATGCTGAGCTGGGCCAGGGTGAGTACCACACAACCCCCCCCCCCCTTTTTTTTTTAATTTCAGCAATTATTTAGGTTTTTTGGCCATTTTTGTTCTCATTGAAAATGAATGGAGCTGTTTATAACATACTTAAAAGCTTTCAAAATGTTCATAAATCTTTACTGATTTTTTTACATTTGTTCTGCTTTTTATACATCTTTTGTGCTAATTTCAGATTCCTTTGGCCTCTATTTTGCTGGTTTTAGCTTTTGCTTCTTTAGCTATCATTCTGACATTTTCTGTTAGTCTTCAGCTAACCTCAACTTCTTCTGCTTCTTCAAACTTTGTTTTTGTTCCTTTCACTTTCTTTCTGCCTTCTTCAGCTATGTTTATACTCTTTTTACTTTTTATCTGCATATTTCTGCATTTTTCAGCTATTTTCTGCCCCTTGAAATGTTTGTTTTCCCACTTTGGATTCTGCAGCAATCATTCAGCTAATTTTGGGTTCCGCCTCCGCTGAAAAAAATCAGCAAGCAATTACTTTTTAAATATGAAAGGTTAAGATTCAAAAACTAAAGTCATTATTTTAAGATATTTTTACATACATTTTTTGAATTTCTGAGAACAAACATACTTTGTGCTCTCTTTCAGACAGTGGATAAAAATTGGTAAAATTATTGTTTTTTTATGTTGTTGACTGAATTATCACGATATATTACATTTTTCTTTTTTTACATTTAAAGTTCAAAATAAACTGATCAAATTAAAATCATTTTAGTTCATGCAATATGGGCAAAAAACATGTTTAAGATGTATTTTATGTTTCAGTGACATTTCTAAGATGGAGTTAATTAATTAGTATATTAGTTACTTTATAATAATACTTGTACAATAATCATTTTATTTATTACTCAAGATATCAGTTTTTCATACTTTGTTGTCTCTTTAGGCAAGAGATGAAGAGGACAAACCCACTGTGCCGTCCACCTTAAAGGACGAGTTTGATTACAACCCATTTCTTCGTCTCTCGTGAGTTTTAGTTTATCTTTGGGTCAAACAGTAGTTGTCAGATTACCCTTAAAACATTTAAATTGTGCAATAATTTCACAATCGTGAAATTATTTACACACAAGGGGAATGAAGAAGTTAGTATTTGTTTGATGACTAAAGGAATTTGTTGAGCCTTGATTTCTAGATGGAGTATTTTATTTTTATTCACCATCTAACTCTATGCTTCAGAGAGGAAGCAGTGCAGAAGTTCACAGAGAAGAAGGACCCTGTAGAGGTGCTGGATGTCCTGCGGAAGCAGATGGATAAATTTAAGAAGCCCAAGGAGAGACTTCCTCCTCACGCCATGCTGGCCCTGGAGTGGGGGCTTCTCAGACCCTGAAGTCGTTTCTAAACTTTAAAGATGGTTTGATTTTAAAGCTGACAAGGAGAATGAATGTTTGGCAACACAAGACCACAGAGTGAAACATTTATTCTGGTCGTTAGGTTAAAGCCTGTTTTAGTGGTTATAAACACACAGTGACACCAGTGGGACACTATTGTACGTAGAAAAAGTCTGGGACCGTGCTGTTTGTTTGTTGATCAGTCTTTCTCGTAAAGCCTCACGTGTTCCTCTAGATCTCCCTCAGTGGCACATCAATCTGAATCAGCTCTGATGACATTTAAAGGGATTGTTCTAAGTGGGGTTCTGTGAAAAGGTTATGAGCAATAAACATCTTACCTGTTGTGGTAAGATGTCCATAGAACTCTATGGACATCTTACCTTTTGTCCATAGAACCATATGAACTCTGTCCATAGAACCCCACTTCAAAACATCAATTATTTTCTTCAAAGCTTGAGAGAAAAACATTGAATGCAACATGTCCTCTCCAGAGAACAACTCGTTATTTTTTGAATCTAATAAATAAAATATAATTTATAACACCTGAAGAATCATGGTTTTGTTTTAGTTAGGAGAGATACTAGTGTAGAAACGACACATTTCAGCATCATGTTTGATGTTCTGGGGATTTTGAATAATCGTATAAATCAGTTATTCCCAGTTTCTGTTAAAACTAACCAGACTGAAGTGGTTTATGTTAAATCATTGTTTATCAGGGCATCAATCTTTGTTTATTTCTGTTCCTCTTATTGACTATTTTGTATGATTTTTGTAAAGACAAACATTTTACACTTTGTTTTTAATTTAGCTCTTAAAAGCTTCAGATCTGATTTATGTGAAACTGAGGTATTTTCTATTTGAATGAATTTTATTTTAGGTATTTTGAAAGAAGTATTTAATATAAATATAAACTATCGCAGAATCAGTCTGAATGTAAATTACTGTTTCTCAACCCAAACTAAACTGTAGAAAAGCCTCTAACTGCACAACAAAACAATAAACATCACTCTGAATCTATAATCTCGCAATGTTTTTTTTTTAGACTAATTAAATGATAAAACACACAAATATAATTGTTTATTTTTCTAAATGCGTTTACACAATCCTTAAATAAAAGATTTTATGCATCAGTTCTGATTTTCAGAGATACTTGCCAGACAAAAATGATTTACTAATTATAAAGACAAAAAGCAGCTAAAGAACAAACTCTCAGCTTATATGAACAGTTTGTGTTTCAGTGCTGACACACTTATTTGCTTTTTCACTTGGTCAGGCAAACAGGAAAAAGCTGATTTAAAAGAACATTACATACGTCAGTACTTTGAGACAAATGTCCACTGTTTAGGGCGTCTTGTCTTAACACAGACCCTGATCACCACTTCATGGTGAGCCCGTTAGTCATTTTCTCCACAGCGTGGTACCGTGTGTGCAGCAGCTCTTTGGCTCGCTCCTGACCCGAACTGTTCAACCAGCTCTGATACAACTCGGCCACACGAGTGTCGTCTTCTGGCAGCAGGAGGCTCTCTGCCTTGTAGAGCTCCTCGACTTTCAGGAGAAGCTCCTTTTGGTTCAGACCAGCTGAGGGCTTCACCTGCCCACCTCCATTTAGACAACCTGTGGTATATAAAAAGACAAATTCTGACCAAGTCACAGAGACGACACACAAGCTGAGCTAAAATAGGGATTTAAATATCCTGCTGAGGCCAATACAGGCTACAAGTTCAGACTACATTCAGCTCTGCAAAGCTACTTATTTTACTTTACCTGATGGACAGGCCATAACTTCCACAAAGTGGTAAGGCGACTTTCCCCTCTTGAGTTTCTGCACGAGGTTCTGAATGTTCCGAAAGCCGTACGTTGAGGCAAAACACAGGAGGACCTCACCGTCTTTCTCCAGTCTCACCTCCTGGAAGTCTTTGTTTCTGGGCCAACAAGTAGGGGGGAAATGTAGATGCAGTCAAACCTTTGACAAATTCAATCATGCTATATCCAGGAGGCCTGACTTTTTACCATGAAGGTTTACACACCTGAGTGTTTTGTAGGTGAGCTCTTTCACCTCTTCTCCAAACAGCTGCTTTGCAGCAAAGGTAAACACGTGGTGGAGGTAACCCCCAGAACCACTCCCAGCATGGTTCTGCAACTCATCTCCACACACACTGCTGAATCTGAGAGAGATCACATTTTTATTATAGACTGATTGGTCTACAATAAAAAAATGCAAAGAACCTACAGTGTATCCAAGGCAGCAGGTTCAACATCAGCAAGAGACACATGTTCCTCCTCCAGCATCTTCTGAACCTCTCCTGCAGCAGAAAGGAAAAGAAATAACAGCAAAGATTCACGTGCATAAAAAGCTTCACGAGAGCTTCCGTACCTGACGTAATGACGCAATCTACCTCTCGGGTCTCAGCTTCGCTCAAATAGAAGTCGGAACGCGAAGCTTCAAGTTTTTTGTCGAAGCAAGGCATCACTGCCACGTGGTAGATCTGCTGTGGATTCAGGCCCTAAAAACCCACACAACATACATCCTAGCTGCTGTTTAATGATAAACATATCTTTTTATATTCAACTCAAATCCAAACCACACCTGCTGTTCTGCAAAATGGCCCTTAACCAAAGAACCCATGATCTGCTGCGGGGAGCGAGTGGTGCTGATATACGGAAGAATATAATCCCCATGTGTCTTCTCAGCATAACAGATCCAACCTGAACACACATACAGATTGAATGGGATAAAAAAGAAAATGACATGTTTAGTCACTTGAGTATTTCACTTTGTGCTTGCGAGAGTTTCTCTTTTGGTTGGATACCTGGACAGGCAGATGTCAGCATGGGCAGGGCTTTGTTGTTCTGTTCTCTTTGTCTGTAACGCTCAACAAACTCTCTCTGACTCTCCAGCAGACTGAAGGTCCGACTGAAGCTGGTGTCAAACACATGATGAACACCTGCGAAAGCATTTAGAGCACCAAGCTTTAAAGCAGAGTGTGTCTAACTAAAAGTTGAGAAATTCATTAAAACAAAGAAAGTACACACCCAGGCCTCTGAAGAAAGCTGTGAGCCTCCTGCCTGCCTCACTGCTGCTCAGGTTATAATGTGCTGCGAGGGAGGCTCTGGACTGTGGCGATACTGACACAACTACAACCTTCTTTTCTTTCTCATTGACCTATACAGGAACCCCAAACAATGCATATTAGAACACAATAACACACAAACAATCACACTTCAAATTACAAAGGCAGCAAATAAAAAAAATGTTTCTACCTTGTTGTTACGCAGCACTTTTAAAAGCTCCTCGTGACTCTGCTGCGTGATGAGGACACTCTCAGCTGAAGTGATGCAGCCGCTACAAGCCAAGCAGTCATTCAGTGTGATCTTTGCTCTCTCCAGCTTTTGTTTCCCTCCATCCTTCAAATACGGTTTGGGAATCATTTGCAATAAAAGTCTAATCATTTACAAACAAATTCAGGTTTGAGCATTTCAACCCACCTGGTTGACTTGTACATAGCTGCCATCATCTTCTATCTGTATTTTGGCCACAGATTTTCCATGTTTCTTCTCTACTTTGACTGGTTTTACACATTCCTGAAACACAGACACCAAAAGTCTAAACCAAACAAAACACAGGTGATAGTTTTCATTATTTTTATGGACGAGACAAATGGTCAGATCTAAAAGCATCTAAGAAATAGTTTGCCATGTTTCAAATTAGGTAAGACATTCATCGTTTTAAAAACATAAATCTGTCTCCTGTGATTGAACTCTGTCATCATTCTTTTGTCCCAGAAAATGTTTTATTACTACTTAGACGTAATTGCGTCATCGCTATCACAAGAAAGCTAAGAATGTTATGTTTTTAAAAAGCGATGCTTTGCAACTTATGACCAACCGACATGTAAACATTTACAAAAGTAAATATTTCCTTCATTGATGGGAATAAGCTAACTGCGCTAGCTACTTCGATCAGGGTTTTCATGTTGTGCTGTAAATGTTTCAGACGGGCTAAATGTTTGCTATTACGGCTTCCTTTTGCCTAAGTAAATCTTATATAAAATCATTTTATAGTAGCTCCAATGACTTACCTGAGATGGAGTGATAAAATCATCGAGATCTGTTAGCTGCAGGACACCGCTGAAGTGAGAAGCCATATTTACTGCCGTCAAGTTGTTGTTTACTCTTCTGTCGCAAAAGGAAATGGCAGGCCGTTGTGCCATATATTCAAAATAAAAATTTCTAACGAATTTGTAAACAATGACATTAGTCTCGTTTTTTTTTTTTTTTTTTGTCAAAATGGCATTACAACTACTTCTAAATTAAATAAATGCATCTTAAATCATATTTTAATAAGTACAATTATATTAAAGATCCCCACTCTGGTACTACGAAAAAACAAAAGTTTATGACGTCTAAAAATCTCAAAATTTAAAGAGCATTTTACAAATTAATGGCAAGACTGGAAATATATTGTAAAATCTATAAATTAAATTTTCAAATCCAAAAGTACATTTTAAGTGTTCGGAGTTCACAATATTCCAATATCCTATTTGTCGATTCTACTGGCATAAATATGTCACTTTTCTTATTCATACAACTAAGTCATTATTGTATTTTTATATACCAAAATGTCTGCCTATTTATTTTGTAATTACAGTGTTAATTATAATCTTAATTACTGTAATTGTAAAATACTGTGTTCTATTTACCTTTTTACAGATATATTCGTTAATTTTCCATAAGATAATATTAAGAGTAATCAAATAATAAAATTAAGTAACATGAAATTAGACAATCATATTTTTACAATTTCTCTATTTTATTAATGGGAACGCACGTTCCAGCGCCCTTATGTTGTTATGACTACGGGGTCGTAAATCCGCCATGTTTTCCCTCCCTCCCCGCTGCAGCGTTGCGACAGAGACGGAGAATTCAAACGACATGAATGTAGAAAATAATCATACGGCAGAAACAGAGAAGAACGGCAGCGAGACCATCACCATTCAGGCTGCACTAGGAGACGAAGGTTAGTCCCCTGACGAATCCAAACAAGCCTAAATTCTTCATCTGTCATCGTGTTTGGGCCCAGCTAACTTCCTCCGTGCTGAAATAGCAGCTACCTAACATTAGCTTGTTTGGTGCCTCGACTGCTCCTGTGTGTTTAATGCATGATAGAAAAAGTGCAGGCAGCTGGTGATGTTAACAGAGTTTACATCAAACAATTTTCATCTCGTGCCACAGACTGTGTAATAATGAAGTTTAAAGTCACTTTGATGGGTTTCTGTTTGTTTTTAGATGATGTGCACAAGTGTGGACGATGCCAGTCTGAGTTCTCCACCCTTGAGGCTTTCATCCAACACAAACTGCAAAACAGCTGCAGACGTGTGGACGCACGAAATGTTGGACAAGATGCCAACCAAAATGTACGTGTTAGATTCAGTGGTTTATTTCAGGAAGCATTTTGAACAATTAATTTATAGACACAACACAATGACTATCTTCATTTTTTCCTCCCAGATCTCTGCAGCCAATAAAAGTTCTTCCTCAGAGATAAAAAGAGAAGGAGCTTCCCCAGATAAACCAGAAAGGACCACAGATGGTGGGTCCTCAGATTTGACTTATTTTGTCTTTTTCTAATAGCTCACTAAATGCAGGAGCTTTGAATAGTCTTGTTTTTTCTTGTTACAGAAGATAATATTTTATTAGGTACTAAAGCAAAAAAAAAAAATCAACCTGAATCACAATCATAAAAGAAAGGAAAACATAAGTAAAAACCAAAAGTAACAGAATTCTAGGGGAAAGTGGCAAAATTCTTCATAAAGGTTAGTTAGCACAACAGTAGCTAGAAGCTAAAATAGCAAAACGCTAGCTAAAACCTAAGGAAGCATAAGGGAAGTTAAAAGCAACAAAAGAATAGCAAGAGGAGGCAAAAGAATAGATAAAAGCTAGAAGTATGAAATGGCTATCTAAAAGTAACAAAATATTTCCGAAAAGCTAAGCATAGTAAATGGTAGCTAAAAGTAGCATAAGGTTAGCTAAAAGCAACGTAAGAGCAGCTAAAGGATATCTAGAAACTAAGTGTGAAATGGCTATCTTTAAGTAACAAAGGATTAGAGTAGCAAAACAATAGCTAAAAGTAGCAAACAACTATCTGAAATCTAAAGTGGAACAGAATTTATAAACTAAAATTAGCCTAAGATGACAAAAATGGAGCAGGTCTCCAAATAGAGCTATGAATTTAAAAGAATTGAAAATATCTTGATGTCTTTCTATGGAAAAATACTTGCAAAAAAGAAAGAAAAAATGTTTCTTACACAAAGAACAATTGTAAACACTGTAAAGGAAAAAAGCAGAAAAATAATAGTGTGTTGAATCAACATTTACTCTATAAACTAACAATAGAAAAAATATTACAGTATTGAGATTTAGTTTTGTAATTTCCCAAACTAACTGAGTTCTTGTAACAATTGGATAAGTGAAGCCTGAATTATACTTCAATAAGACGTGAGACAGCGGGTTACTGATTGTGCAATTTCAGCGCGTCTTTTCCTGGGCCAGAAATGATCATAAATCCTCCCTCTGCCCTCCCACAGCTCATATGAAATATATACACTACAATAGCGATGGCTGGATAGTGTTTTTTCCACTCAACATCAGTGTTAAGTTGAGTGAAGTAGAGACGTTTTTTTTTTTTTTTT